>JAFVLL020044003.1:0-140796 GCA_021397915.2 Tor tambroides | reverse complement strand
GGATATTAAGTAAAGATCATGTTCCATGAAGATATTTTGTAAATTTTCTACCATAAATATATTAAAACTTAATTTTTGATTAGTAATATGCATTGGTAAGGACCTCATTTGGACAACTTTAAAGGCAATTTTCTCAGTATTTTGAATTTTTTTTGCACCCTCAGATTCCAGATTTTCAAATAGTTGTATCTCAGCCAAATATTGTCCTATCCTAACAAACCATATATCAATGGAAAGCTTATTTATTCAGCTTTCAGATGATGTATAAATCTCAATTTCGAAAAATTGACACTTATAACTGGTTTTGTGGTCCAGGGTCACATATTACAAATGGCAAATATTTAAAAAAAGACAGTAGATCAGATACCAGTAGAAAAAAAACTCAAATACTTGGTAAAAGAAATGATTTAAACTATCTAAAGTTTCAGGCCCAGTAAGCCTTCGGTAAAACTTTAATGTAATGCTGCATTAAAGCCAAACCAAAAATGACCAGCAAATGTTCATACTTTTGTGAACATCAAAGACGGTCGTTTTGCTTTGCAGCTTTCACTCTGCAGGATCAAACCCTTAGAAGTCTTTATCTGATGGGGACACTCGACGCTGGTGGTTCTGCACTATCAGGGCATCATCTTCTCTCCATTCAGAGCCGAGTTAGACTACAGCGACTCATAAGAGGAACCTACATTTTGTTAAATTAGCTCATACATCAAAAGATGCAGTGAAGGTGAATGCCTCTGTTAACTTCTGTTTACACTTGGAAGTTGGTGCAATGCATCTTGGGTACACTTGCACAAACATTTTATGTTGTTTGGATCACAACATTTAGACAGCTACTGAATGCACACAAGACCAGAAACATGAGCTAATGCATTGCAGCTAGTAACTGCTTTTGGCTGCATTTTTACTGTGCAAAACCTTGACAGCAGTTAATGAAGTGCATTACATAAATATTGCATCTTTTAACAAAACCAAACATAACCACACAGGTGTTTGGCCCCATGGGGGTCCTGACTGCTGTGAGTAATGAGAGAGTTACATAACCTTGAGCTGAGGGGTAGTCCCATTTGTGTCCTCTTAACAGACAGATGTTTGATGTCCTTGAGCTAAAGCATGAGCAATAGACAGTCAGGGTAGATGCCGATTTGATTTTTTACATGGATGAAAACGAGGCCATGAGGGGATGACTTACAATCTTCACAATAGCATGAGCTGTATAAAGGTCTTAGATCACATGTCATTTTTAAAACATTCAAAAGTGTTTATGTTAAAGTTTTTGGAAACCGAAAACAGTTTTGAAAAAAGTCTTATTAAATGTTATTTGTATTTCCGGTTGGTCAAAAAATTCCACTTCACACCTCATGAACGGAAGGTGAAAAAAGATCAACTTATCAAATGTATTCAAAAACTGGGTCCCCTTTTTTGAAAACCACTGAACAAACTATAACTATTATATAATATAGCCTATTTTTACAGTTAAAAAATCAATGGTTTAATATATTTCTAATTCTACTGTTATACTATAACATATACTATAAATCACAATATATATCATGCCTAACGAATGCATAATGTGCTTGATTTTTTGACACCATTGGGCATTAACTGACCTCAACAAGCTGTCACTCCAATTAAAAGCTGATTGCTTCTGATCAAATGTCTCATTACATGGAGAGAAAAAAACAAAAAACATCTACAACTTTACCTGCCTTCAGTTTAAACAGTAACATGTTCAACATTACCAGTATGTCCTACAAAAATAACAAGTGTAAATTCAAAGTCTAATTTCATTTGTTCACTGAAGAGAATGCTAGAATAAATAATAATACATCAAAGAACCAATCCGTACCATTTTGTAGCCTGTTTTGTCCCAGTACTCAAGAATCAGTGTAAAATATGTGATAACTCAGGCCAAAACTCCCTACTAGGACCTATCAAAACACACACTTGGATGGTTACAGGAAATGTTTAGCCTAACATGCCGTGAATTCAAGCCAATATCTTTTAAAAGTGATCTTGGGACTGAGAACAGATCTACTGTACTACACTGCACTAGCCAATTCAAACACTGATTTTTTTTTTCTCCAGCATAACTGTGAGGTACTATTCTTTTGAGTGTGAATGCCCCAGGAGTTGATTCAGTACTAAAACAACTATGACTCTAACCACGTCATCACCTTACTCACGCTTTCCCTAATGTGCCTTACACAGATTTCAAGAGAAAGATTGATCCCTCAAGCCTTAACACATTGTCTTCGACTCTTACTTCAAAAACAATGGGACGTCTTATATAATACTGAGTAAGCTGCCAGGTTAATGAAGGCCTATGCTTGATATATAGGATTAATCAAGTAAAAAACACAACCAACAGAGCATCTGTAGAGGAGCGGGACCATTGAAGACACCTTTCTGCTTTATTCTTTAATGGCTTTCACCTCTAAAGTGCTCCGCTGCATTTTATTCCCAACTTAACAATGGGGAACTTACGCACAAGGATGCGGTCACAAATGTCAGAGGCAAAAACACTAATTCACATGTAACATTATAAAACAGGTTTCTGGGATAATAACTGGTCACGACATCATTAACACACAGGCTGCTGTCAGTGTTGCAACTACAATTTTATACTTCATCACAATTGAAATAAGTGCACATCTGTGCGGAAGGCGTAAACATACACACACACACACACCTCTAAAACATGGACTATTATTGTGGCCATAATTGTTTTGACATTTCCAGCATGGCATTAAGAGTTTTGACCTTCAGTCGCTGAAAACATACCTCAAAAGCCAGATCTCACTACAATACAGCAACATGCACCTGGATGAATCATATTTTATTAAATGAACCCTGCACAGATTACTAGCCTGTTAAAATCTTCATATTTTTCATGCATTCGCATCAAAAAGAACTAAATAAATTAATGTGCACTTAATTCTTGGCATCAGATATTCCCGCTCTGAGACTCAAAAATAAATTAGTCATCTTGAGAAAATAATTACGCTCCTAACTAGATGATAGTAAATTTACCATGCCTAATTAAACATTAAAATATCAAAATGAATTTTTTCCTGCTTGTCACAATAGAGATGATTAGCTCATCTCTTTCCATTAATACAAAATCACTTGATAAATTCGTCCGGCACATGAAATGACTGACTTCTTGACCTTGATGTGTTCCTTCAGCTTGGACGGGGTTGAATAATCTGCACCTCCTTTGGTTCGGGATGCTGATTAGTGCCGCCCACCCTTGCAGGATATTGCCAGGTAGTTATTTTTCTGCATCTTGTATAATGAGCAACCCCAATATTTCCAACAAGACAGGGTCACATTGAAAGCTTATCCTCCACAAGTGTCTTTATAATTATGCAGAACTGTATAATCCTTGAGATGTGTCAGAATATGCCAGCTACGCAAGATAAAATTGTGCTGTTCGAGTGCTTTCCGCAGCCCAAGGCCTTCAATTACACCCTAGATAACATCGAAAATACAATATATGCTGTAAGGCCCTTAAATACGGGGATAAAGGGGACAGAGGATCTAGTACAATTCAATTCTCCACCCACTACTGTCCACCTCAGCTTTCAATAAAAGGCTGAGATTAAACCTGTGCCGTGAGTCACTGTGTCTACACCTTAGAGGAAATCTCACAAGCTAAGCCGCCAGAGGCAGGACAGGTTGCCAAAGCTCTGGCCTATAACACCGGCTTTGATCCGTCAGATTTCAACAGACTGCTGATGAAAATAACCTATCCAGACCAGAATCTGCTTCCCTTAGTTTCTAAAATGCAAGACTAGAGGTAGATATACAGATATTGTAGATATCATTCACGTAAATGGACTAAAATGCAACAACTGTAAATGTAACATGGAAAAATAAGAAACTTTAGAGTAAATTCACTTATTTTACCCAGCTTTGTTACACTGTCAGTAGTACAAGTAAATGAACAATGTGCATTATTTTTGGTGCTACTTGCCCCAAAAAATCATCGTAAATTTGTCAAAATGCAAACTTTTGTGAAGACTACAGATCATACTTCCACATTTTCGTACCCTTACTCATGGATATCAAGCCCAGAGCATTATGTGTTGACCACCACAGTCCTTTTTGTCCATTTTCTCTTGTAGCACCAATTTAAAGGGATAATTCACCCAAAAATGAAAATTCTGTCATCAATTATTCACCCTCATGTCGTTCCAAACCTGTAAGACCTTCGCTCATCTTCGGAACACAAATTAAGATATTTTTGATGAAATCCGAGAGCTTTCTAACACTTCAACAAAGAGGATGACTTACAATTTTTTGCCCATCTTTACTTATTTGAATGCAACTGACATTGAAGAGAATACATTGAAAGTGACGTGACATACGGTCAAGTATGGTGACCCATACTAGGAAATTGGGCTCTGCATTTAACCCATCCAAAGTGCACACACACAGCAAAGAACACACACCCAGAGCAGTAGGCAGCCATTTTATGCTGTGGCGCCCAGGGAGCAGCATTGGGGTTTGGTGCTTTGCTCAAGGGCACCTCAGTCGTGGTATTGAGGGTGGAGAGAGCGCTGTACATTCACTCCCCACACCTACAATTCCTGCCGGCCCGAGACTCGAACTCGCAACCTTTCGATTACGAGTCCGACTCTCTAACCATTAGGCCACGACTTCCCCACAATTGTTGAATGAAGTCATTATTTTTCTTTTCTTTGAACACAAAAAGTACTCTTGTAGCTTCATAAAATTAAGGTTGAACCACTGATGTCACAGTGACTATTTTAACAATGTCCTTACCTTTCTGGGCCTTGAACGTGGTAGTTGCATTGCTGTCTATGGAGGATCAGAAAGCTCTTGGATTTCATCGAAAATATCTTGATTTGTGTTCCGAAGATGAATGAAGGTCTTATGGGTTCGAAACAACATGAGAGTAATTAAGGACAGAATTTTTATTAAAACTTTCATTAAAATCCTATCTTGCCAGCAGTGAATTACCCTTTTGTATCTGTGGCATACTGTTAAACACTACCGACAATTTTGATCTGTCCCCTCTATAAAAGCATACAAAAATAATGTTTTAGAGCCATTAAGAGGGCTTAAATGCAGTAATTTGCAACTTGCACTTTTGAAAAGGACATACATTTATCATTTTGAACAAATATGTGTGTTACTTGAGCTGTCTAAACTTGTTCTTATATTATTAATCTAGACAAATGAATCTGTTTCATGGGTTAGCTAGAAATTTTATCACGTATTTCATGTTAACACATACAGGGGAAAATTTACTAACAGCTTGCATAGGCACAGACCCTCTTTTGGCATTACAAAACTACTGTCAAGATTTACTGAGGACATGCGGTGAAACATTTGCACTGAAAGTATGGACTCTATATGCATATGCATTTATAGGGGTTTCCCTTTCAGATGCAAAATATATGGGAGGAGAGTTTTTAAATGAATCATGCAAGGGATTTACTAAAGTTTGCAGTAGTCAATTTACTGGTGTTTGTGCCATTATTTACCACATAAAAACAAGTCTTACCCATTTTGCTCTGTGTTGTTAGTAATAACACACCTCTGATTATCGTTGACTCTGCTTATTTGCAACAAAACACTAATTTGCGCTGCTCTTGGTAGATTGCGTTGGTCATTATGGATATGATCTGGTTGCATCTGTGTTCTTTAATTTGCTCATTGTCAGTAGATCACCAGCAGAAATTTCCACTCTCATCGGCACTTTTATGGGAATGCAGTCTCACGTTAATTTACCCTGCTTAGTAAATCTGGCCTATAATGTGTATGTCTTGTGGATACACTTTTTAATATTTTGTTTTTAGCCTTCATACCTATGAAGTGCTTTATCTCATATGTAAGTGCTTTATTGCAAATACAGCTCTAACTTGTTTTTGCAAACTGAGTGACGAGTCAAAATTATCTTCTGTAGTAATCAATATCACACCATGGATGCTGTCAATAGAGCTTAAGTTGTATTGAATCTGTAAAATTACTTTGAATTGCCCAGTGGGTTTTATTTAAAGCTTTTTATAGGTAATCAAAAAAGCCTGACTGAGTTTTGAGAGGAATTTAGAGTTGATCACAAAATAAGGTGGATCAAAAACAATTCTTGCGCAACAAAGTGGCCCCATGACACGGTCGACTATCCCACCAATCAGGCGCAGTCAGATTCCCTCTTTTGCCCACCTGCAGGAGGCCAACATGGGTGGTAAGTGAGCAGCCTGAGGGATGACACCAGACTGAACAGTAATTCAGTTTGATAGCCCACAATGCTCTTGGCACTCTTGAGAATGCCAGGGCTGCTGTGCGCCTCCATGAAAGACTCCCTTTGTGACAGGAAAAAAGCCAGCGTAGCTTGGACTGGACATAATAGAAGTGCTCTTGCAGAAAACCATCCAATTTCCACCCATCCAAACTCATTGATCCAGTGACAGCCTTCTGTTTGTACTCTTGTTAATGTAAATGTCCTCAGCTGAAGGACCTGATGGGTCGCCCGTCTGTTCTGATACAGTTGCAGCCAACAGAGGAAAAAAGATCACAAAACACCCTTAAAAATATATATATATATATTTATATTAGTGCTGTCAAATGATTAATCGCATCCAAAATAAAAGTTTTTGTTTACATAATATATGTGTGTGTACTGTGTATATATAAATACACACACATACAGTATATACTTTGAAAATATTTACATGTATTTACATGTATATATTTATAATCATATAATTGATATTATATATAAATATATTTAATATATAAACATAACATTTTTCTTATATATACATGCATGTGTGTGTATTTATATATAGATAATAAATATACATAGTACACACACATTTTATGAAACAAAAACTTTTATTTTGGATGCGATGTTTGACAGCACACATTTATATATATATATATATATATATATATATATATATATATATATATAAAGGTATTACAAGGTATTATTGCTGTGGTTCTTGCTATTAATATTAGTAGTAGTAGTTTTGGTGACTTTTGTACAGTAATGAATTTTGGTACTGTGTTGGGTCACTACTTGATGTCAAATGTACAACATGGGTATTGACCCATCAAAGGCACATTAATATAAACCAAAAGCTGTTGCCAACATATTTCTACAGCGCTATCTGATTTGCATCTTGGAGTCCACTGAGCACATTGGCATGCACAGGACTGAGTGCAGCTTTTAGTCAGCCTACTGTATTTGGTCTCTAGCTGCCTTATCGATTATCTGTTCTCTGCATAATTAACACCTTCGCCAAAGGCTCTGCTACTAATCCAAGTGAATTCCCACAGAGACGCTCGCTCTCACATACGTCATAGGTACAGTCACAAACAACGTACAAAGCGCAATGAGTCAAACGCTCCTGTGGCACAATAATGATGGTATAACTCGCCTGCTCGCTGATGCACGGTGACACATTTCCAAGTGTGATCCAAAAAAGTAGCTCAACATCACATACTGTATATTATTAGAATTAGACGTCGCATCAGTACAACAAAATAAGTTACTTTCTGTCAATGTTTCTTTTTTTTTAGTATTTACAGGATATATTCTACCTTCCTAATTACTTGTGTGAAATAAAACGTGCAATTTAAATAAACCAACAATCAGGACTAATGAATGTGAACAAGAATAACAGCCTCTTAAAGTTAAATTACTCAAGGCACGACTGCAGGGAAATTCTTACAACCAGCACGTATTAAAAAGAAGCACATGTACAGTCCTGGTTTTAATGAGGGCATTTGCATTTCCACCAAAAATTAGCATTCATACTGAAATACGGCAAGAAATTGTGCTTATTTTTGTAAGGCTCTATTGTTTAAGCTTTTGGGACAGATCCGAGTTGGTTTGACAGAGACCTCAAGCAGCAGGGAAGACTTCAAAGTCTGAAAACAGCCAAAAAGAACAAGGTTTGTGAGCATTTTGTCTCCAAAAAGGGATTTCATTTCCCTGAGAGCAAAACCACACACAGACTGCAGTTCTCTATAGTATGTATCATAATTGAGCTACGGGTCTATTCAAATGGCTGACCTGGAGCGCTGATGCCTTGATATCAATCAATAGAGCCCGGGTGTGATTATCTAGCTGGTCACTTGACTGAGAGTAAAAGGATAAGATGTGACAATAGAGGATGATGGGAAGCTGGTGGAGAGAAAACAATTTCAAAGGAGGGCAGCATTTTAAAGCCTGATGAGGAGGCTGTCAGCCGCTGCTATAGGACAGATATTGACTGCAGCAGTACTTTGAAAACAGTATTTTTCAAATAAAACAAAGAGTACTTGAGTATGTTTTACAAAGAAGTTAGTATTTAGTCTTCAAAATTTCATGTTTTCGATGTGTTACTTGCCGCCACTGTAATTATTGGTGAAATTTAAGAGCAATTTCTGATAATTGTTTCAAAGTATTTTTTTAGTGTAGTAGACCTTTTCTCAGAATTAAAATTTAAGTATAATATAGCAGACTAGTTAGAAACAGAACTAGTTGAGATTCTTCATAAGTAATGGATGTCATTTGCTGACAGAATTCAAGAATTATGGAAATATTGTGCTCTTGTGCAATTAAACTGACATTTTAGTAGTATGTGACACCAGAAATAATGACTTCCCAGAGTGCATTACAACTGGAATACTATAGAAAAACATTTTTATTAGCTACACTTGGAAAAAAATACAGTAAATACAGTAAAAATTACTATCTGCTGCTCACGATTTACTCATTAATCATTATGAATAATTAAATTTGCAAACAAGATGTCTTTATAATTCCAAGCACACAGTATAAATGAGTTTTTCTACATAAAAATATATGTTTGCCTTTATATTTATCATATTTGGGGGTTCTTGGCATTAAATAGTTTTAAACCCCCTGAACAAGCTGACTCAAAAATGTACTAAATGTTAGAAGTAAAATGGCAACATTTATCCCAGAGAAAATCTAGCAAATTTTCCATACAACGACAAAAAATTTTCTAGTTGCTTGTAGGCGTCAAGTCAGAAACACTGGATTTCCCTGATCTTGATGTGTTTCTCAAAGGAGAGACTCCTGTCTGAGAAAAGCTCTCGATTTAGCTCCTAACACGGTGAGGGGCACAGCGAGGTCCTCAGCTCACCACAATACCTCAAGATAAAGAGCCACCTTGCATCTGACTCATCATGATGAACGACCCAATAACTTCTTCCCCACGTTTGTCCCTCTAGGTTTTGGCTGTGTGTAGAATTGATCTGTGAATGATTTAAGATAATGCTTCTCAGTGTGCAAAAAAAGCGAGTGTGACCTTGCCCTGAGTGTCTGTGGCATGAGTACATATAAATACAGTCCTTACAGCTGCATATACTGTACATGCACAGCCTGAACCCTTATGCTGTGCTCAAAATCCTTTATAAAACTTTAGACAAAACTGATCAGCCTTTTAAAAATCGCTTGTAAATCTCTCATTGAGCCATCTTATCTCCAAATATTGTATTCAATTTTAATCAACTTGTTTTCTTTTAGTTAGCACTTATATTTCATTTTCCAACTGACTGGTCATAGCTCATTGATCTGAGCTAATGCGATCATTTTAACTAGCGTTTTCATGAAAAAGAAAATCCTCTCTGGGTCAAAATGACTGGAACGTAAAATTACATGCCATTTCAGTCCAGTTAACGAACTAAAATGAAAGAATGTGAAATACTGACTAAATTGAAAAGACCAAATACATTGAAAAAAAAAAAAAAAATAGAAATAAAATAAAAATATCTACCTGCCTTTAGTTCAATGCAACACATTAAATGTAATAACCTGATAATGTTAGATACTCCATTCTACTAGCTGATGCAATTTATGCTAAGTGACTTACATGACACTTTCTACCAGGACAATATAAAATTTTTGCTCAAGGGCACAACTCAGCAATGCTTACAGTTTACAGACTGTCCTTTGAACAAATGGCCTTTGGGTTACCAGCATGACCTTTACCATCTATTCCATCACAATCTACACTGTACGGCATGTACATTATAACATTTAAGCATTCTTGTCACTGAAGGACAACGGAAATGGATACGATTATGAAAACACACATCAAAAACGCCTGTAAAAGAAGAAGTGTGACCATATAAATTGGGTGAATTACATAACCATGCACTGGAGAGATCGCACTGAAATATTAAACGTGGACAGTGAGGGAAACCACACAGAATCAGGCATCACTGTTAGGATCTTCTCTGGTGTCCAAAGTGAGGACAGCGTGGGTCATGTAACTGTGTTTAGAGAATTATTTCCTTGTTTGTTTAGGAAGGATCCTGTTTCTAAGGGAGTTGGCAGGTAGAGGATACAGTACTGAATAAATCATAATATGTGGGTTTCTGGTTTCAGTTACTTGGAAGCGTAAAGGTGTTCAGCTGCATTTGGTGGAATGAAGTATGTTACGGTGAGATGTCAAAAGCTCTCCGGACGCCTGTGTGTTTAACTGTGTGAATTCTGGGAGTATATTATATTATATTACCTGTGCTGAACATTTAAGAGAATACTACAAATGTACAAAGTCAAACCTTTAGTGTGACGTGCTGTTAGAGTCATCTACCATGAATTCTGCTCTTTAAATATGAGGAGTTTTGATGGATAACCTGCATAGTGATATTTTGAAAACCAACACTGGACAACTGACTTTCAGTGTAAAATCCATTTTTATACAGATTTTTTTCAGGTTTTTATTCACAAGTTTTGAAGGCTTAATGCCAGTAATATATTACAAATGTATCATCAAATCCAGTTCTAGAGGAGGAAAAAAATATATTTTTTGGCATCTTGGATAAATTTCTCACAGTAATTTTCCACCAAACTGAAAGTTGTTAAAAGATCTGAAGTCAAAACTGTCAGCATCAACTTTCTACAAGCATACGAACAGAAATCACAGATCTGGAAACATCAGAGGAGGAAACGCACAAACACTTTAATCATGATTAGACAGTCGCTTGGGTAGAGCACTCGCACTTCTTTGATTTGATTCAGCCACAACACTTACGTCAGATTAAAGAACAGCAAAGGTCAGACTATTGTTTGTGAAATTTACACCCAAACAGGAAGAAACTATATACTCTTAAATATAAAGGTGCTTAAAAGCTTCTTCACAGCGATGCCATAGAAGAACCATTTTTGGTTCAACACAGAACCACTCAGTCTAAGGTTCTTTAAAGAACCATCTCTTTCTTACCTTTTTATAATCTGAAGAACCTTCTTTAGAAACAGAAAGGTTCTTCAGATGTTAAAGGTTCTTTATGGAACCATTTAGACAAAAAGGTTCTTCTATGGCATCAGGAAGCACCTTTATTTTTAAAAGAGTAACATTGCATTTAGAAATTTTATTCACTAAGCTGGCACATATAAGCCCAGAAGTAGCATTAATGTATTTATACCAAACTATGCATCATACACTCAAAAGTTGATTCTCATGCACAGCTAACAGAAAAAAAGAACCTGATTGTCATGACAACAGCAATATTGAAGACGTAGAGTGATACTGGGATATTAGTCATAACTACACCAGGGAGAACAACATTAATTATAAAAAGTCCAATTTTATGTTTTATTCACACATACAAACAATTATGGATCCATTTTAGCTCTTAAAACCCCCTCAAACTCCCCCTAAACACAAACAGTAGGGCATGACGCTAGCAACACCAAGATCGTGTGTTGAATTCTCAGAGAATGCTTGAATTGATAAAATACAGAGCTTCGGATAAAAGCGTCTGCCAAATGCATTCATGCAAATGTAAACCTCAGACTGGTCAGGAATGAAATGTCCCTGTAATATATGTACATCAAGTCCCTTCAGATAAAAGCATGTGCTAGTAGTGAGACACAAGCATGAGAAAAGCAATCTTCTGTGTCCTTTTCACAAGTCCACATTTACAGATCCATTAATGTTCAATAACTGAAGGTCACTTCCCTTTTCAAAGCATGAAATGACCACCATGTACTGGTACACTGTGTTAACACAATCCTGTAAGTCTGTAATAGGTGTCCCACGTCTGTGTCCATTGATTTGGACTACTTCAACCGCACATCAAGTAAGTGCAATCAGGCTTAACCCACTAAATCTAATCAGAACACTTCTGTGATTCATTCACCAGACGTCACACCTCAATTTGTCCATTTCGTCAAAGTTGACTCGGTACGTCTTTGTCTAATGGATAACACAAGAAAGCAAAGGGCAGGCATAAATAAGGGTTCTATTAAATCCTTTGACTTCTCCATTTTTAATATTACATGACCTGAATCTTACTCTCTCCATTAACTAATTAGACACTATTATCATGTCATCAGCCTTTTTAAGAAAAGGTCTCATGCGCATGAATAATGCATTGGAAATACATTATAAAGGCGCCTTTTGAGGGGTTTTACGTGGGAATATTTACATGACGTGAGCATCTTTCCTCCTCCAGGAGAGATCATTTCAAGGCCAAGCAATCTCTGGGCCATTAAAAGACTAATTCTTTTCATAATTAATGCACATAAATATGTGACCTCGGTGAAAGCTGAATAAATGCATGTAGACAAGTCTCTCAAAAACACTGACAATAAAACGCCAGAGGACCAACTGCTATCTTTGTGTTTCTTTTCTCCTTAGCTTAGTTAAGCACTACCGTCTAGTTAAGTAATGGCCTTATTGAGTTTCTCTTTTTCACTCTTGTCATACAGTCTGATAATAATTGTTCGAAGCTGCACTGGCGGACTGGCCTTTGTTTCAGAAGGGCACTTCTTGTTCCTAACTATGCTAATTATCACCAATTATGGGATGTTTCTCCTGTTTCAACACTTTTTGGCCCTGTGCTTAACCAGTATTGACTCCACAGCTGGTGCTGGAGGTTGCCTCAGTTATTGACCCAAAAGGAGGGTAAATTAAGGGGAGTTGCATCACTGTGGCCCTTGACTGCAAATCTAGACTGTTATATTGGACTACAGGGTGACCAGACCAGACATTCATGTTTTAGTGCCTGTCTGAACCACAAAGTCAATACTGTACTATAGTCTGGACATGCTTGAAATAAAATAAAATAAAATAAAATGTCCTTTAAGGTGTCCTTGTTATATATTTTACATATACTTACTATTATAATAACAGTTAATTATTCATAATTACATGCAAGTAACCCTAAGTCTAAGTCAAACTCTAATCCTAACCATATAGTAAGTACATGTAGTTAATTAATATTACTCAGTACTTAATGTATAATTACACTGTAACAAGGACACCTTAAAATAAAGTGTAACCAAAAAATGTAATCAAATAAAATAAAATAAAAACTAAAATAAAATAAATTCTCTATTATTTTATATATTATCATAGAATTTATGTAATATCATACATTATATCATCTTCCTTTTTTACTGAGTTAATATGAGCCTAGTTTGAGTCTCGAGGGCTGGCTCAAAGGCATTCAATACGCAGTGCAATTACTCTGATCTCGGTTTTACAGATCCCTGGATATCAGTAATCACTGTACTGAAGTTAGCAAAACCATTTCAAGAACCAGGTGCCACAGGACTAAAGATCTGAAACAATTACAGCTCAACCACTGAAATGCATCCTAGGCTATAGTAATCGACAACCCACATTCTGTGAGACTCTCTGTTCACAGCTCTTTCAGTTTCTTTCCTTGTGGTTCTTCTAGTCTTTGTTTTTTCTGTGCAGCATCATAAAAGTATTTCCATCTCCCTGTGTTAATCTGAACCCAGAATGCTAATTTTAGTTCACGTCTTCATTTGTAGTGAGGCAAACATTATATTTATTGTTCATACTTAGGAACAGAGATTTGCACAAAACACTAACCCTTCCTTCGCAGCTTTGGTGAATTTGTGTTAGACATGAATTACAAACAAGTAAATAAATAAATTCTTGCAATGGCATAGCAGTGTTCTAAAAACCTCACAGAACACCCTTGAAAATGCATAGAAACTTTTTAAAAAACACTGAGAATACACTTTACAATATGCTAAAAACCACAACCAACCTGAATACTTGAGTTCTGCATTAGTAAACAGCGCTTACATTCTTTTCCAAAGTAAAAATCAAGGTTGTATAAGCGGTAGCAAGAGGACAAGGACGAGGTTTGGTTGTTTAACATGAAGGATTGTCCTGGGAAAGAGATAATAATAAGTTTATTTAAAAGTGCAACTTTGTGATTGCAATTTCGTTAGGGATCCCTTAAGGTATTTCTGCATGCATCTTTTGTTTGAAAGCCAATAAGAGGTCGCTGATTCGTGACAGCGAAGTTTATGTGAAGAAAAATGAGCTTAATAACCACGTCCTGGCTGATACAGGCAACTCGGTACTTATTTAAAATTTTGAAGGACAAAATGGTCCAGACTAGCATACGGCCTTGATTATAATTATAGAGCAACCAAAACTGTTCAGAACAGATGAGACCCTTTCTCAGTAGGTCTTTTCACTGGAACTATCCTCACAACCAGACAACTGTTTGATCTAAATGACCAAATGAAACCAGGACAGAACTTAACAGACCAAAACGAACAGCTGCAAGACAGTGTGTGTTTCAGTCCAAAAGCCATTAATCAAGACGGAGGTCTCAGGTCAGCCGTGACCTCCCCTTTCACAATTACACTTCCCTCTGAAACAAATACTGTCATCCAACCTTGAGTGCAGTCTGGGGCCAACAGACACGTTTTTCTTTGTTAAAAGTCTAATGTGCTCATTAATGTGCCATTATTTTCTCATTATTCCTACAAGCACTGAGCATCACGGTCAGGTTAAGCAACTCCAACGGTGGGAGAGAAACGCAATTGAACTTTATTGTGACAATCACATTCTCCAAGCTTCAAAGTCAAGGGGTCAAAAGGATGATAGAGCTGTAACGAATGTCTCGCCATAAAACATATTGTGGGAATATGAAAGATTTCAATGTCAAAATTTAAAAGCATTTCCCAATGGAAGGGTTTTGAAGGTGCAGTGATGAATGTCAGCTGAACTTGCTTAATGGTGCTCATTTATTTTCATTTGCGTTAAACCGATATTGTCTGATGTTTAATGGAGTTAGATACTTGACATTTCATCATTCTGTGGTTGAAAGAAGGAAGAACTGTATGTTAATCTTACCTGTCATCACAATGACATCAGCGGCGACATCAGCAATCATGCAAAAGAGAGAAAGGAATTGATTAGAATACATTGATTAGTTTTACATCAATTAATGACATTAATACTTAAATACCTACATTCTAAAACTAAACAGAAATTTGAAAAAGCTTGAAAAAGGTCAACCTAAGTGATAACATTATATTATAACATAACATTATATGTATATATTAGGGGTGTAACAGTTCACAAAATGGTACGGTTCACAAAATGGTTCAAAAACGGGGGGCGGGGCAATGGGTTACGTCTCGATGTTGGAAATATTTCTGTTTTAAAGCATGAAGGCGAGCCAGTGGAAATCACACAAGCAGGGGTTTGCACCAGGGTTTGCAGCACACGTGCAAACTCTGCGCAAGATTTATGCCGGTGAACATCTTAATCTCAGTCAATTCACTATAAGCAGAAAGTGAAAGTAAAAATGGAATGACAGAGTAATGATGAAGCTTTCGGCATCTGACGCCGCATATTCTCTCAGAGACAAAGAGAGACGAATCTACTTCAACATATGCTGATAACGGTATAGCCTATAGCTGTTTTCATTTATTTCCTTTATATTTCTCTTGTGCCCGTACATACAAAAAAAAAAAGAAACGTATTTCGTGTTAAACAAGTTGTTTTTGAAAGTCGGTGCTTGAAATAAAGGATTTTTATTTCATTGATTTTTATTGATGACTGCAGTGTTAATATTTTAATTATAGGACTATAATTCATTGTAGGTAGCCTATATAGCCTAATAGACCTGTTTTAAAAGACCTTTTTAAAAACATTTTAACTGAGGAGTAAATATAGCCTAATCTTATCCTCGCAGCGCATCAGTTATGCGTTAATTATTGCGGGGCAAATTATTTGTACTTTTAATTTAATAATTAAGGTAATTTCATAATAATAATAGGCCTAATAAAAATAAGGATGTAACAGGCCTACATTAATTGGAAATGCCAAATCCTCTTAAGATTGCCAATAATTGATGTTTTTGACAATATCTCTGACTAGCGTCGATATATATATATATGTATACATATATATATATATATATATATATATATATATATATATGTATACATGTATATATATATATATATATATATATAATATATATATACATATATGTATGTATATATATATATATATATATGTATATATAAAATTACAATGATATATAATTGTATATATACTTTTGACTTAAAATCAAATAGTTACTATATGATACAGATATATAGTCTTTTATAAACCCTCATCTTTGGAATAAATCTGTTTTCGCAGTCAACCATGTAATTGGCAAAGCTGTGAATCTTCAATCTTCAAGCGACAATTTTCAAGCGACACCTGAAAACTCATCTCTTCCGTCATCACTTGACTTCATCTTAATAAAAAAAAAAAAACTTTTGCTTTCTTTCCTTAACCTCTCCCTGTCTAGCTAGTATTTACTCTGAACAATGCCTGAAAGTTTGTATTGCAAGCACTTCCTGTGTCTATTTGCCTCTTTATAATGAATCGCTTATTGTATTCTTCAATTTGGATTTTGCGTCTGCTAAATGAATAAATGGAAATGGAAATGGAATCTCAGCAATTAGCTTTATGCAAGAAAAAAATAATAATTTTGTAAGACTGCACAAACACTAAATTATGGACTCAAACAGAAAAGTTTCTTAGTGGAAAGTAGGCAGTGTTTGAAGCATACAAGAAAATGTGGCAGTAAAGTGTGTAAATATTATACTCTTGTCAATTTTATGTCTTTTTTATAGCGATCCGAGCACAGCATCCTAATTTCATAATGCATTGTTGTAAATTGCATCTTTTTAATCATCTGATGGTGTTATGAAAGGCTTCTCATTTTCCAAGATTTTGATGAATGCGTTTAATTGTAACGTCCAGTTTTTCCTGTTTTTTTCAGTTGCAATGTCATATTCCGACTTGTCGATTGATGTCTAGATATAGTGTGTTATGTAACACACAAGCCTCTATAGTATCTGGTGGACACTCTCTCGTGGTTATGACTGAAGGTGACAGTTGCTGTCAAAAAGAAGGTCTCGTCCCTTGAGCCACACACTGTGATGACCTTGAGAATCAAAAACTGGCTTGTGAAAAATATCAAGTTTTTAAGAAAACACTGACTGAAAGATGTCACCTTTGAGAACACACACACACACACACACACACACACAAAAAAAAACCCAGACAGGTGGGAGAGAATGAGAAGCAGAATCCAATCACTTCTGACTTGGTCTATCACTTCCACCGTCTGAGGAACCGGAAAAAAAGAAAGGTTCATCACACGCTTGGGTGGGGGGTCAGACTTACGCAACAGTATTAAAAAGGCCTCAGCGGCACTGACTGGATGACAACCGTGACTAAAACCTTGTAAGGTGATATGGAGAGCTGTGGATGTCATCTGAATATATGAAACTTTTTAAATATTGTTTGGATTTCCTGTAACAGTAAAATTTACACTGACAAGCCGGTGGCTAACTAAGCTCATAAAGGCTGTTACGACCTTGGCATGCAACGTGATGTGAGACGTGATGTGAATACCGAGAAATATTGCTCTATTGCTCAATAAGATGTCTTAAAGACTGTTCACAAAGAAGGGACGCAAGAAATATAATGTTACATATCTGCCCCTAGCTTGAGCTAGTTGTGTGTTGTTAATGTATGCCTTTATGAATAGAAGGGGTTTTATAGGTTCATACATCCAGATTTGAAATGTTGGGATGTAGAAATGAAATTAACCATAGAAAGAGCCAATAAAATTAGCAGAATGAAACTATAATAGTTTTTGGTTTCTGGATTTTTCAGCAGGGGAATAATAAAATAAAAATAAAAATAAAATAAAAAGATAACTTTAAAAAAGCTTGCAAAATTAAATCTAAGTTAGAATAACAAATTGAAAATAACAAAAACTATAATTATTCTGCTCTGCTATTAACAAGCTTGAGCTTACACACACACACACACACACACACACACACAACATGACTGCTTGTCTGTCTGCTTCTGTTTTTCAAATTTCCTAGGATGAGAATTTTTAAAGTTCAAATCCTCTTCCTCTAATCCCCAAGGATGATCAGTGGTATAACAACACCGTATACTAAATCTAAGCACAGATAGAGCCAAAAGCATGTTCAACCACAGAAAGAGCATAAGTGCATTACATCAACTTCTGAGATTTATGAGAGATTGAATATGACTTGGAAAATGAACTTAAATGGCCTTAAAGTTTCTCCCTCATGGACCAACTTCACAGCTGCGGAAATCAAAAGACATTTCTCAATTTTGAAGGAAGTATTTCACACAGAGTTAACTCATATAGCTGCACTGAAGAATTACAAAGAGACTGTTTTAAAAACAAACCAAATGAAGTGGGGTTCAAAAGTCTAAAAATAAGGAATTAAATTTGGAAATAATTATACATTTGGATATTAACAATTTTAGAATTTTTCTAAAATTCTAAAAATGAAATGTACAGAAAAGTGCAAAAAAGAATTTTCACTAATGGTCTCAGACTTTTGGATATCCCCACATCACTTCAAGATGAAACACTTCCTTTTCTTCAACAGATATCTCATGCACACACTTTGTGTTGCAGCCAAAAAGAAAAAAAAAATCAATGATTCTGCTACTTGTCTATTGATTACCTTCTCTAATGAAATAAATAATTCGCCAATGCCTCTCATTTGAGCGATTGGCCAAAGCAACGGTTTTCATAGTGTTGCGTAAGTGAAGCATCCATTGATCACTGACCTGAAATCAGATTGCCTGCGGTAAATATGACAGTGGGCCAGGCTCTGTTTATCTAGTGTGCACATGACAACATTGGGTTTGTGAGGGGTAATCCCTAATACTAGTGACACGTGCCATTCTGACTGCTCTTCCTCAGGGAACATGACACATGATAAGACATGTGACACTGATGGTGGCCAGACAAGCGGTCAGCTCATGGGAATGAAAATAAACAAGAGGGAACATTAAATGATCTGGTCTCAGCCGGAGATATCTGCAAATTAATTATTAGAGTGATTTTATAGTGGTTAAAGACATCTGAGAAATGTCCAAAAAAGTTATTTGGGTAGAGGAGGAAAGAACTAAGAAAATTAATTAGTGTAACATTAATTATGCATTTGACCTTGCCCAAAATTCCATGTTTTTGTGAAAGGAGGAAGTGCCAATTGCAAAGTCTGCCAATATTTATTTGACGATTAAAAATTAATCAGCAAAATATTTATACTGGTAAGTTTTTTAATAAATATTTACTTGGGTGCTGTTACTTTTAGAACTAATCAGACTCAGACCAAAAAAATTCAAGAGTTACACTGAAGGAGGGAATTTAAAAGAGATCACTCAAAAACTGAAAATTTGGACTCTCATTCTGACGGCACCCATTCACTGCAGAGGATCCACTGGTGAGCAAGTGATGTAATGCTAAATTTTCCAAATCTGTTACGAATTTTATTTCCAGGCAGAATTTGTTTAGCAAATTTTCAAGATACAAAAGCTGGTACCTTTTCAAAAGGCACAAATATGTACCATTTAGGTAGTAATATGTTTAGTTTAGGTACTAATATGCACCTTTAAGGTACTTAAGGTACTTCAAGGTACACTAACATCATGATGACAATTTTAAATGGAGCCAAATACTCACTTTTTCTTCAGGTAATGTTAAAAACCTATTGTTTAATATGTTAATTAGCTAATAAATAGGTTTTAAGTTAATCAGTACAGTAATATTCTATACCTGATGGCATTCCCCACATCAGTCAATCACTTATTCATTAACCTTACAAATTACAAATGCAGATTTTAAAATGTAGCCCTCCAGGTAATTTGTAATGGTTTCTTTTTTGCTCATTGCTTAATAAATGAATTGCCTGAATGAATAGCATTTTACATTTGAGCAACAGTTTTCAAGGCAGCTCATTTCCAGCCAGACCGCATGACACAGCGGTTCTTTAAATAAACACCAAGAACATCCTGCAAACGGTGTTTCTTATTGGAAACGCAGTGCAATTATGTAAATCATAAGCAGTCAATCAATGTCATCTGCATCTTAGTTGCAAACAGACATTTATCATCCCATCTGTATTCATTGGATTGCATATCTGTTATGTAATGCAGAGACCATAAATTCCTTATTTTCTAGTTTGATCACTGTAGGACTGGTCCGAGGAGGTATTCTGGGAACACACTGAGACAAGAACATAACTTCATTACTAAATTCAAGTGTATTTGTGTGATGCAATGGCTGGACAAGAAAAACATGGTGGATTATATAAATGCCAAAATCAACAGGGAAATAAACCAGTCATTTCTACAGTACATCTTGGAGCTTTGACAAAATGTTTGGGACTACAAAAGTCTCCAATTCTGTCTTATCACGGCATCTGATTCTGAAATAAATCTGTACACAGAAGTGTGGACATTTTCCATAGGTGCCATGAATTGTGGTAGTTGCTTATTGCTGTGCATGAATTTATCATAATTAATGTCATTCCCATGGCAACCAAGCTGTGACCCATTACTTACACACACAGAGCAAAGAGGCAAGAAGCTCTTCATTCATTCTGCAATGTGGTACAGTATCTAAATTGACATACAATGATGTCTGAATGATTATTAATAATTTGCTTATTTGTCTTTGCTGCTGTTCATGACTATGTTTCTACTCTCCACAGCATATATCAGTGTTATGATAATATTATTGGTACTAAATGTAAACTCATCTGTTCAAATGGCATTTACACGACTTCAGTCCATCAATTAACATCTTGTGAAAAGCTGTGTGTTTGTAACAAAAAATCCATCATTATGATATTTTAACTTTTTAAACCATCCCGCATGGCCAGAAAATTAGTCAAAAATCCAAAATAATGGTTCTTGCAGTGAAAAAAATCCATCCCCTGTTGATCTCTCACATCAAAATCACCACTGACACTGTTTTTAAGGCCCCGTTTACACTAGTGCGTTTTCATTTTAAAACGGCGTTTTTAGAATGAAAACGATCAGCGTTTACACTGGCGTTTCCGCTGCGTTTCAGAAACGATCTCCGTTTACACTACACAACCGAAAACGCATGTCACATGACCATTTATGCAGGTACAACCATAGATATGTATAGGTAGATCCCTATTATTTAGATCGCGGACGCGTCTGCGTGCTTGGAGCGGTCGAATGGGGAATCTACCCATACGTTTCTATGGGTACTGTTTACATGGTCATCAAGGATACGCAGAGCGAATGTGGGCAGCCACGCCATCGTTTTCAAAAGTCTCCGTTTTGGTCCGTTTACACTGAAATGCAACCCCGGAGTTTTCAAACTAAGGCCCCGTTTACACTAGTGCGTTTTCGTTTTAAAACGCATAACTTTTGCTACGGATACGCCTATCGTTTACACTACTCCGGCGTTTTCAAGGTCGAAAACGTAGACTTTTGAAAACGCTGCAGACTCCGTTTTAGTTTGAAAACTCCGGGGTTGCGTTTCAGTGTAAACAGACCAAACGGAGACTTTTGAAAACGATGGCGTGGTTGCCCACATTCGCTCTGAGTATTCTTGACGACCATGTAAACAGTACCCATAGAAACGTATGGGTAGATTCCCCATTCGACCGCTCCAAGCACGCAGACGCGTCCGCGATCTAAATAATAGGGATCTACCTATACATATCTATGGTTGTACCTGCATAAATGGTCATGTGACATGCGTTTTCGGTTGTGTAGTGTAAACGGAGAGCGTTTCTGAAACGCAGCGGAAACGCCAGTGTAAACGCTGATCGTTTTCATTCTAAAAACGCCGTTTTAAAATGAAAACGCACTAGTGTAAATGGGGCCGAAAACAGAGTCTGCAGCGTTTTCAAAAGTCTCCGTTTTCGACCTTGAAAACGCCGGAGTAGTGTAAACCGATAGGCGTATCTGTAGCAAAAGTTATGCGTTTTAAAACGAAAACGCACTAGTGTAAACGGGGCCAAAACTGTTTTAGAATCTTTTGGCTTGTAAACAGTGCTTGATCTGTGCATATTCCTCTCCTGATTCAGACAAGACAACATTTTCACTGAAGAAAACATGAATAGAAAACTCATATTTCAGCAAAATACAAGTTTGGAAGCAACGATTTGAAGTTATAAATGCCTTGATGGATTTGTTTCCAATAAACACGCAGCTTTTCGATGCTGTTAACTGATGGACTGGAGTCATGTAGATTTCTTGTAGATTATTGTGATGTTTTTATCAGCTGTTTAGACTCTCATTCTGACGGCACCCATTCACTGCAGAGGATCCACTGATGAGCAAGTGATGTAATGCTAAATTCTCCTAATCTGTTTTGATGCCGAAACAAATTTTTAATAGCCTGAGGGTGAGCACATTTTCATCAAATTTTCATTTTCGAGTGACCTATTCCTCTAACTATAAAATCAGGAGTATCTAGCTTGACAGGCTGCTGTGGTCAAAGTGACCTACACATTAGTTTCTGTTTCAGAGCAGTTCTTGTTTCTGTCTAGCAGAGGAGAAAATGAGACAGCTCAAAAAGAGGTTTTCCTGCAGACAGGACATTGGGTGATGGGTGTTTGTGGTGGCACTGACCCTTTGCTCCGCCATCTGAGCCCAGAGACCTCTTGTCATTTAGATCCCCGGCCTCCTCACAAACACCAGACGGCAGTCCTTTACTCTGGCACAGCTACATAACCATTGCAACTGGCCAACATTTTAATTAGAATGTGATGAAGGGCCATAAATTGGAGTCGTTTTGTGCTGAAACAGGAAGAGATGGAGCTGAATTTGTACAGAAAACATATGCTGTGAGTTCACGTCGCCAAACCAAAAACATCTGCTACAAATTTTGAAATACTTTTCAATAAGATTTCTTTCCTTAACAGTAGCTGAATCATTTTTACAGCATTTATTACAATGTGTTAATTGTATTCATTTATTGACTATGGTTTATTGTTTATTCACAACACCTACTTCATGAACCTTAATGTAAAATGTCAGCCATTTCTTTTCTGTCTTAATGAATCACAGAGCAAATGTCATGTAAAAGTCATAATACTACTAATACTACAACTAGTACCACTACTAATAATGAATAGAATTATACATTTTATTTGCATTGTATTTTTGCATTTTGGATATAATATTTATTATTTATTATCAATAATACATAAAAGAAAAAAGCATATGATGCTACTACTACTACTTTAATAATTACATACATTTTATCTATTTATTTATTTTTATTGTAACATTTATTATTATCAATAATATTACTATTATTACATCCATAACAACAGATAAAACGAAAATATATGTACTGCTAATAATAATAATAATATATATCAATAATGAATAAAACTAAAAAAAAATTTTTTTTAAATAATTTTACCATAATATTTTATAAGAATAATAAGCACACACTGAACCAATAATATGACTATACTGTAAGACTTTCACCATTTATATTCATAGCGCCCTGTGCTAAACCAATCCAAACCTTGACTCCATTATTATGAGTGGAGAGACAAGCACTTCATCCACTTAAATTAACTTGAAACGGGTGTCAGTAAGTGGATCACTGGCACTGAATAAAAGTGAGCAATACTGTCACTGATACGACGAAACATGATGTTTCATAACGTTTGATAAAAGAACTTCAAGATTTAATGCACTTCAAATTCAAAGCTAAATTGATGTTTGCAGTGGCACTGCATCTAATGACCTACCAGTTGCATCTGGCAGAAGAGAATCATCCAAGTGATTTTCAAGAAAAAAGCAGGACACAAAAAAGCAGCTTTTCTCTGGAGAAATAAGAGCAAAATTCTCAGAAAATCACATTAAATGATGAAACCTATTTCAACAAAGCAAACCAAAGTTTTCAAAGCCTCTTCAGGGTTCAGATACTAAAATAGCAGAAAGCATCGCGGTTAGCCTAATCGCCTCGGAAAAAAGGTTACTCTTACCCAATACAACCTTTTCCATCAAAGGAGGCAGTAAATGCACATTCACGGGAATTTAACTGCACTTTCCCTTCAAAGGATTCATGGATTTAGCAGATAAAAGCATCGGTTAATTAGCAACCCGTTAATGCACTAGAAGGGCATGTTGTTTTCTGACCCAGCTGCCATTGATTCCTAACCGTGTGTAGACGACTAGAAGTGAACCTGTTTAAAGCATGTGCGCAATGAGTCAATAAGCCCCTGTCAATCACAACGTTATTTCAGTCAATCGATTCACTACGATTCCCAACAAAAACAAAACGGACAACGCTGAGTGTGGTATCGACCACATATGATCCTGAAAACATAACAAAACTGAGCGAGTGTCTATTCAGACTGTGGTTCAAACTAGTCCAAACCGCACCGGAGGGCAAAACAGCTGCGGAGTGCTGTATTTGGGATAACGGATCTAATTCCAGGGGTTTATTGATTGCTTTAAAAACACCACAATTAAGGTTAGGACATAATGAAGTGCAAAATAACACCCTGTACTGTGATACAAAGGGTGAATGTCCCTAAATAGCACTATGAATCACTAGAGGCTAGTAAAAATAGAAAACATTACTAGCAACCACTCGTAGGTTTTACTCATGGTTCAGTGTGAGGCACATGTGATAAGAGATAATAAAAAAAGGACAATGCGTTCCACCGGAAAACATCTAGTTGAAGTGGAAATAATTCATTTTTGTTTTCTTCAGTTTTCTGTGGGCAGATGATGACGAGATTGTAATTTCAAATAACAAATTCAATTGTTATTTGCTTTCGTAAGTCTGAGTGGGGTATGCTCAATTTTGACTTAAATTGCTGCACAGAGAAACGAAATCGAAAAATATATGAAAATAATAATCCTAATTATTTTTCAGGACATCTGCTATCTTCTGAAATTTATAGAAAATAAATTTCTACAACAACAACAACAAAATACATATGACTGCATATTTCCATAATCCAGCGAAGAAAAGGTTTAATATTAAGTGTAACAGCATTATTTTAGCATCGAGATACTATTACAGTTTTTATTAACATATATTATGAATTTTAATTGATTGATATTTTATTATTATTTTAGTTAATGTTTTAGTCATGTGTGTTTTTGTTATTTTTATTCATTGCTTAAATATGTCTATATTTTATACATTGTATGCATTTGTTATACATTATTTATAAATTCTTCAGATTTTATTTCAGTTAAGGTTTATTTTAATAAAAATATTTTTTAAATTATGTTAGTTCCCTGAAGTGTAGTAAACAAGTTTTTATTTGCTATATTTTAATAATAATAATAATAATAATTTTAAATTATAAAATATACTTTGACATGCAAAAAAAAAAAAAAAAAATACCTGGCCCTTTTTTAATGTATAGTGATACGACACAAAATATACAGTTATCTTACCCCACGCTCAACTACACTTTAGAAACCAATTAAAACAAAGCTGATAATTGCAAACGGTGCATCTCTGGCTAAGTGTCCAGTATGGCAATCACACACTATTTTATCAAGTATCATTACATGCTTCACTGGCCTTTAAACAACAAAAACAAGCTCAGAATCGAATTAACAATCTAATTTAATGGCATGTCTGACGACAACCCTTTGATCGGCAACAAGTGAGGACAGATAATTGAGCATCATACACACATTAGCCCCTAAAACATACTGCGTCGGATAAACCCTGCTGTCTGACCACAACAGCACAAGAACAAGGGCATTGATTGACTCACGTTCCACCAATAAAAGATAAAGAGAGCAATCAAAACCACAATAATAATTAATAGGCGCAATTACAAAACACAACACCAGCCAATGGCAGGGGGTATCCTCAAAGGGCCGTGTCCCAAAGCTGTCGTCGACATCCCACTTCCCAATCCATCTCCGTTCTCCTCCATTAGACCCCAGACAGGCTGAGAAACGAGGGATCGTTACAGGAGATAAAATTTGCCGTGATAGATGGAGTCGCTCACAGAGCCAGGATAAAATTCATCAGACCTCGACGACAAAATGGAGCCAGGTGTCTGCGCTGCCTGCTGCTCAGGAGAGACGTTTCTGAAGGACCGGGCATTTGTAACCCTTTACAAAGTGAGGTACTTTCTCAAGGGAATGGACTTCACTTTCTGTGGTCATAAGACCTCCACCGTAGCACTATGACTTCTGAACATTTACTCTAAAGATTGGTAAGGACGACACTAAAGCAACATTTCAGCCAGGGTTCTCCGCTATACATGTCATTTTGAAGTACCTGTTTACAACTGGCAAAACAAAACAAAAAAACAAAACAAATTAAAAAATAAAACAGAAAAGATTTAAAACTCCTGTGATGGACTGGCCATCCAGGAATTTTCTCTGTGATAATAATAATAATAATAACAATAATAATAGCTATTATTATTAGCAATATGCCACTCCTGCTTAATATAAGTATATTCTGGGTTGCTGAAGAAGCAGCAGCAGAATAAATGCTTAATTAATATAAATATTTTTAAGTCAGAATATTCCTTTACGTTTAAAAATGTTGTTTTAAGCATTTAAGCTATATTAATAAATATTAATATTTGCATGGCATTACATCTAAAACAAAAGATTTAAAACTTAACAGAATATTGTGGGTTGAATAAGAAGAAAGAACAAGAAATAATGGATAATTAATATTATATTAATAATAATATTAACTTAGAATACTCCTTTAAGTTTAAACATTTTAAGTGTGTGAGCCATAATAATAATATTAATATTTTCAAGCCAGTCACATCTAAAACAAAATGTTTAAAAACCTAACAGAATATTTTTGGTTAATACTTATAATAATAATAATAAATTATTATTATTATTGTTGTTGTTGTTGTTGTTGTTGAAACCCCATTTTTGTAAGCTTTCACACAAAAACAACAACAACAAAAAATAAACAACTTTAATTATTTTCAGATGCTTTGGATAGCATTTAATATATTTACACCAGAATGTTCTTTCAAAGTGGTTTTGAGGTTCAAAAACAAACAGTATATCCTTAAAATACAACACAATAAAAGTCTCTGTAGCAGTAATATGCTGTCCAATTCTGCTCTGTCAAATAAAAGCAAAAAAATAAAACACTATTATCCACTTCTCTCTGGTTCCAATATATTTTACGATGTGGTCTCTGTCAAACAGGATAAGTAACAAACAAATAAAAATTCAATTAATAAAGGACTCAGGCAGATAAATCTATATTTTTGTCCGTCATTACGACATTAAGAAGATAAATGGTTTGGCTATGACACAATCGCTTAGGAGGATCGTGGGAGAGCTCCAGTGGGAGCCTTACCCTCTCAGCGTCTGTCTGTCTCTCTCCTTTGCTGGGCATATAATGATGAATGAATATCAATGAAATACACACAGATGCTGCGGCGCCACAGAATTAAACCCAAAATTGCCAGCAATGCAATAATACAGACATTTGGACCTTTTTTTATTACACTGGTCTTCTCTAAAAGCATCATCTTTTCTGGCTGAAAATGTTTTATAAACTAAACTATCTCTCGTTTTTTGTCATGTAGACAAGGATAATGAGTTTTTCTATTCCAATACTCATAGTGTAAATCTATCATGTCAGTCCCATTTGAGGTGGGCGGCACTGTAATATCTGCAGACAGCTCTTTCATACGGAATGTGCTAATGATGACAGACATGTATAATAGACATGATGGGACAGCAGCTGCTAATATACAATGAAATGTCATTCTTTGTCTGCTTTTGAGGGCATGAGACTCATTCTCATTACCTTAGACGTCCGCCCTGCTCCTGGAAGATTTAATAAAGCCAATGACTTTTCAATTGCTACTTACCCCTTCATCTCAGCCTTTTATTTCTGCTCTTAAAGGAAAAGTTCACCCAAGAATGAACATTTTGTTATCATTTACTCACCCCATGTCCTTTCAAACCCATACAATTTTCTTGCTCGGAATTTGAATGATATATTATAAAATTCAAGCGAATGATGGCTAGAGCATACAAGCTCTAAAACAAGTATCATAAAAGTTGTCCATAAGACTCGAATACTATATTTCAAATTTATTTTTGGGAGGAATAGACTGAATTGAAGATGTGTTCCCTGATGACCTTGACTCGTCTGTATATGTTGTTCATGAATCAATCAGACTGAACTGATTCAGTTCAACTCACCGTTCCCATTGACTTCCATTTTATTAATTTTGTTAATGTAAACTATGACGAAGAATGTTCGTTGGCGCTCTTTCATCCTTTGACTAAAACGAGATGACAATATGATCAATAAATGATAACTGTGACTATATCAACATGCAATATCATTGACAATAAAACACAAAACTAAAATGTATTTCAAAAGATAAAAACTATACCAAAATCTCTTTGTATTTTTGTCAAAAAAAGGAGACAAAATATTATTTTGGACTGCTGTACAAGCCTCTAATACGTGAGCTTTCATGTGTGCGGTTGAAGAGTTGTGCGTATGTGCGTATCAAGAGTTCAAATCCCCAAATCAGAGCTTCTCTGTCAAAAGGATACATTTTCTGTCTGTTGTTTGGCTTAATTTTTGCAATCTGCAAACCTTTGCAATCTGGCAACCATGCGCTTGCGCTAGCGCTCACTCTTCATTACGGAAGCGCCGACGATGATCTGAAACACTGACAAACATGTAAGCTGACGTTTACCGATCTCCATGTGAGATGTCTGTGTTCTGTCATGAGACTGCAACTATTTTGTTTGCGCATGTGGTTGCTGAATAAATGCACTTACTCAACCGCTGTTGTTTTAATAGTGAAGCATTATTGCAATTTGGTATAACCATTAGGAATTTTACTGCTAAAATATTTTTTTGCTTGTTTTTACTAGTTTTCATAGTTTAGATAGAGAGTGCATTATCTAAGTCTTTGATATTAATTTATATATTAAACAGATTATAATAAATCAGTTCACTATAGATGAGGTAAAAGAAACCATGTGTATGAATCCACATGATTTGTGCTTACTGGTGAAAGTCCAAAATAAACTTCTCAAATGACAACAATCATTGCAATTATAATTTTGAGCAGAAAATAATTTTTTTATCAGTTTAACCATTATACAACATGACGAAAATATGACAAAGTTTTCACTGATTAAAATGCTCTGACATTTAGTCGACTAAAACTTGATTAAACAAAAAAAAGGTTGAATAAATATGATAATAACTAAAAAGTACATTTGACACAGGACTAAGACCAATTTAGAAGACTAAGACTAAATTAAAATTAAAATTAAAAATGGCTGACAAATGACATTAGAGTCAATGGAACCTGAAACCATTTGGTAACATTCTTCAAAATACCTTCTTTATGTTGTACAGAAGAAAGTCAGTCATACAGGTTCGGAACAATATGAGGGTGTGTAAATGACATTATTTTCCTTTTTAGTGGACTGTCCCTTTAAATGTTGGTCTGTTTATCACTTGTATCAGCTATGGTATGACTTCAGAAGACTTACATAGAATAATTTTCAGAGCAACCTAACTTTTTTCTCAAGCTTTTATTTGTGTTCTTAACTGATTTTTCTTTTCCTTTGATCACCTTGCATCATCTAGTCTTTGTTTCTGAACCTCTCTTTTATTACCTTACAATTAAGAACAAAACTACGATAAACGGGAACGTCATCTTAGCACAAAATGGTTGAGAGCGAGTAACACTCCAATGTAATTGTCCTCTGTGTTTTTAGAAGTTTGGCCACCAGCCTAACAAGATAAGAGACAATTATGCTCTCGCTTCCCAAAGTAAAGCCAAGACAATCCTGTAGTGAGAGGGAAATTGTGAGGAAGTGAGATTATCTATCTGACCTGTGGCTGGTCCTGACTTTCTTTTGGGCCTCTTGAATGGTCTTATCAGTCCAGATAGCTACAACTGCATTGGGTCTTCAGTGTAGAGTTTCTAATAGCAGAAGTCAGTCGGCTTCAGAGCCGAATGTATGGATGACTGCCTTATCTGCAGCTAAGGGAAATGGAGAGGGCTTCTGTGAAAGGTTGCTTTTGTGTTGGATGTGACTAGGGAGGAATTTGTAACATGCGATCCATGGTCTCGTCTTATCAGACAAAGGCCACCTGAATGCAGAAATAAATGCAGTATCGAACACGAAGCAAAGGGCAAAGTGACAAACCATCTATTCTTAAAGAAGTGACAAGATGAGATGACTTGGGGTATCACGAAAGGCAGCAGGAAAACCATCAAAATACAATCCCACCAGAACAAGCTGTAAAATCCAACATTACAGACATTAAAGGGACTTTTATGTTTGCAAAAAAATGTGTGTGGGGGTCACTTCGTTAGTTTAAGTGGTGTCATTAATGCCTACAGTATAGGTTTCAAAACATATTACATTTTTCATGACTTGATCCCTTTAAAATATAATCTAAAATGCCAAAAAAAAAAAAAAAAAAAAAAAAGTAAAAACATATAAAAAAAACAGTAACAAAAATATTAAATGTTGCACACATGGCTAAAAATATCTTCCTCATTATTTTGTCTTGTTTTGTCCAATACAAACATCTAAACATCCTTAAATCAGGATACATTTACTTGATTTAAAAAGAAGATTTGAAGTATATGAAGTTTTCTGTTAAATTATACAAAAACAAGAACAAATGTCTGCCAATGGTTTATGAAAACTTTTTTTTTTTTTTTAATTAAGTTGATTTGCTAAGCCCATTGGCAGATATCTGTTCTTTTTAAAATCAAACTTACTTCATTTTGATAAATTTAACAGAAAACAAGACTTTTCGCTCAAGTAAAATCTTTCACCATTTGCATTGGAAAACAAGACAACAGTATAGACAGAGAACATCACTTTTTTGCAATGTGATCAGTAAAAGTTAAAAGGTCTGCAAAAACCCTATATTAAATAATATAATAATAATTATACATTTTCTCCTTACAAAAAAGCACTGAAATTATTTTTTGCCATCTTTATGAATTTGATGCTTTTCTGAGAGGGTTTTACCATCAACCTCTTAAGCACAGCACACTGTCAGCATGCTAATTAGAGCATCGCTTTTACAAATCTAAAAATAAATAAAATTGCTTTTAAATGTTAAATATAACCTTTAAATATTGAATATAGGTCATTTGTGTTTTCCATTTGTTTTTCCATTTTTCTATTAATACCAGTGTATTTGAAGACCAGGGCAAAGTAAGGGCAGCGGTTTGCCTGTGGTGTCTGAAATAGGCCTCAAGTACATGTCTCACCACAAGTGACACTGCAATAAGCTCTGTGGGTATTATAGCAGGCCAGACAGAGCTAATTACATGCTTTATCTTCTCATATAGTATCTATAGATGCAGCACACAGAATGAGGTAGATTTGAACAGACTTTTTTGATTTTTATAGAAACCAACATGAGCTCCAACAGTGCCAATTTATCGCTGACAGCGTGACTGGGGGAGATATGGAATGAAAATATTTAGTTAGCTCTCATCAGGGTTTCTCCACCACCAAGTCACAACTCACTCGCACTAGGCCAACTGCTATTGGTATGTCGCAGGTTGTCAGTCACACAGTAGGCCGTTGTGTTTGGGCATTATTTGTGTGGCTGAGGAGCTTGTTATAACAGAGCAAACCTGGTTTGAAGCAATGGAGATCAATCAGTTTGTGAGAGACTTGGGAATAGACTTAGATTGGTATCAAAGTCCAGTTTGACTTCTTTCATGCAATGTGCAATTGGTGAAGTAACATGTGGCAATAAAAAATCAGTTGTTGCAATGGCTGTGTAGACTGTGTAAATGCTACTGCATTTTAGAAATAATAATAATGATCATTATTATTATTATGATTATTAAGTGTTAATTATTTTTAGTTTTATTTCTTTGGTGCTTGCTCATTGTTTTTGACCTTTAATTTAGCCTATATGGGTCAAAGACAAAAAGGAGTTTTCAAGCATGAAAACAGTTAAAACGAAAGATTAATACAGCTTTTTTAACAACAACAACAAGAAAAAAGTCTCATTACAGAAGACACCCACTAAAACGTTATTCAGTGTAACAAAAAAATCTTGTCAGATATATTTGGAACAAGAATCATTAGATGACGTTAAAAGACTCAAATTAATTAGAGTTGTTAGATGAATTCATCCAAAAACTAATTGTCATTTTATATCTTTACCACTATTCTTCAAACCACTAGGATTTATCAATTTGTCAGCAAGTTTTTAATCATTTGAAATAAAAAAAAAAATTTAGTACGAACACTTTTCCATTTTTATATTTTAATAAGTGAGAATAACGTCACATTTTGACATTTTATTTTCACAAACATTAACTGAAACATTAAAGTAGACAATATACTTGCATTTAATATCATTTAAAATCACTTTTATAAATTTAATTTGATGAAGACGTCTCGTTATTGACATAAATACACTTATTTATTTATTCAATGAAGATTTTCTATACAAGACACATTATGTTCACAAAGCTCTGTATTAGTATCCAGCATGTGTGTTAGAGAAGTGTATACACAATTATGTGTGATTTCAGATAACTGGGTCAGAAAAAAATCGCCAAGGGCATGTGGAAGATCTTAGAGAGAATGAGCTATGATGGTCCAGTCTTTGGTCATGGACATGGAAAATAAAAAATGTGTGTTTCGCACACACTTAACTGTTTCTCTCATACTTGATTAGAATCTCGCCCAAGGGTGTCTGTGTTTAATGACAGTACACTGAACCGGTGGCAGGTTCCCGTAATAGGCAGAATAAAAGGGTCCAAGGTAAATGGGTTCTTTGACATGCCGTGTGAATTCTCACCAGGCTAAATTGCCTAAGATGTTATCGTTTGTGTGGCATAATTATTTATTTTTTCAATTTATATTTAATGTCGGCTCAACAGGTATGTCAGATTTTTGTAAGATTAAAAGATTTATATAAAAGACCCATTTGAGTGCAAAGGCCGATTTAGAAAAAAAATGAAATAAATGAACAGTTTTTCGTGAAAACATCTTCTGCTAGACTGGTAAAAATCCAAAAGTGCACAGAATTTTCTCATTAAAACTTGTTGATTTTAACCTCTAACCTTTTGTATCTTATTGCTGTGTGTTTTTAGAACACCTTGGTGAGGTCAATTTTATTAGATTTTATTATTAAACTGTTGCTGTTTCACTTCACTGTTTCTAAGATAAGGTTTCAAACCATGGAGGCTAAAGGATAAAAGCAGAGATTTGTAAAAGCAGAGTGATGTAACTTTCAGAAAGGATCATGGTCTGTCGTGTAATTGTCTGATCGATGCCACTGGCCATTCACTGACTGTCTTAAATTGACGTTTCATTGGTTTTGCTGCATGGATGGAATTAAACATTGAGACTATCAGCTATCACTGGGAGAACGTTTTAGATGATGCGAGAAAGAAATTGACAAGATGTTGGTTGTACGTGCAAACTATTTTTGACTTCTGTAATTGGTGTAAAATTTAGCTGGAAGGCACAGATTTACATATAACCCATCTACTGCGTTTGGTCCCATTCATACTTCATTAGGCTTTCCTGAGCAAAAGGCGGGCAAGCCGACAGCCAGGCCACAATGAATGAATCGACCAGACTGTGAGAGGTCATCTGGGGCATCTCAGATTCATTTTTCATCATACTGCGTTGAATGCGGACTCACCCACATGCACAAAGACCATATCGTGCGTACAGTAATGTAGATGGCTCTCTAATTGTAAAAGACAATCTCAAATGGTCCACAGGGAATGCATTGCACGGCTCTACTGGTTTAGTTTTAGTCTCATTTTTGACTTGTGTCCTCAGGGAGTTTATTTGACAAGTTCTGCAGGTGTTTTTAAAGGATAATACACTGCAGACTTTTTTCGCACATTTCAGTGTGTGTGTGTGTGTGTGTGTGTTTATTTATTTTTTTCAGTGTTTATTAGTATTATTTATGTATTTGTTTATTTCAATTACATTTGTATTTAAATATGTTTTATTTAAATGTTTATTTGTTTAATTTCAATCATTATTTATTTATTTTTTACTGTTTTATTGTTATTTATTTGTTTACATTTTTAACAAATTTATTTCAATGATAATATTTATTTATTTATTTAAACTAGTGCTGTCAAAAGATTAAACGCAATTACTCTCATCCAAAATAAAAGGTTTTGTTTAGATAATATATGTTTATATTTATTATGTATATTTAAGTTCACCCACATTCTGTATATATTTTGAAAATATTTACATGTATATATTTATATTCATATAATTTATAAATAAATATATTTAATATATAAACATAGCATATTTTTCTTAAATATATGCGTGTGTGTATTTACATATACATAACAAATATACACAGTACACACTCATATATTACGTAAACAAAAACTTTTATTTTGGATGCAATTAATCGCAAGTAATCATTTGACAGCACTAATTTAAATAATTATTCAAAATATTTCATTTTCATTTCATTTAAATTTTGATTTATTTTATTTGTTTTATTGCTATTTATTTAGCATTTAAACAGTTTAATTAAATATTGTTTTATTTAAATAATTATCAGTTTATTATTTATTTATTTCAACAATTATTTAAACAGTTTTTTATTTAAATATTATTTGTTTTATTTAAAATGTATTAATGCCATGGTTTTATAATTTTAAGGCTTACTGCTCTGACTTAATTCCTTAATTTGAGGAAGGTGAATCAAAACTTTGAGACCCTTTTAAGACTTGCAGAAACCTTGTATTTAAAAATATATTATTAAATAGCATTTACTTATATTTAAAGACAGCACAATAAACAGACATAGCATGTTTCTTGAATTGTACACAACAGCAGTCTGATTCACAAAAAAACGAGTCTTATGAACTGATTCTTCAATGAACCAATCAAAAGGAATCAGTTACAATATGTAGTTAAATATACACATACAAAATGTTCAATAATTTAAAAAATGTTACCAAAACTGAATGGAATGGTTATAAAAAAGAAAATCCGAATAATTACATTTTTCCAATCCCTAACGGACAAAACTGAGAGGAAAGTGAAAAAATTTGCTAAATGCATTGACTAGTTCTTGCTCAAAAGAGTTTATGAAACCATCGTGGTGCCTTGCATCCCATCATATTCATAAAATCCTGTGCACCATGACTACTGGATATTATGCAATAGCCATCCAATTAGATTTGAACTGATGATTTCAGCCAGCTCTCGCCATTATTGTACAATATGCGTTCCACGTTGTGTGGGTGTGCCGTCTGACGCGGAGACTCATTATGCCTTTGCTCCTTTCCCTAAAGCTTTCTCAATCTCCACCTCCATCTTTCTTTGTTAAGTACCCTAAATCAGGCAGGCTAGGAACCCAGCAGCGACATACCTGCAGTGCACTTCCTAAACTTCCTCCCAATATCTTTCTCTTTCTCAGATGAGAAGACACTTCCATCCATCAGAGCTGTCAAGAGAGTGGGCCTCTAGGCGTGGGAGCCCTGTGTGGGACTCGCCTCATTTCCCTGCTCTGATTAGCCTGGTTCGGCACTAACACTCCCCGCCTCCCCGGCTTCCTCCTCTCGAGGTGAGTGCGTCTGTGTGCTTTGTACCGCAATAAAGAGCTGTGGGACTTTAGAAACAGTATAAGATTCTCGTTTTTGCATGGTCTATAAACTACAGGGGCCCTATCCAAAGCAAAATGTGACAATTATTGTGACATTACTTATTTGTAGATGTGTGACGGTATTGCAGTCAATCTCATTCTATTCTTCATTTTTAACTGGTTACATCTGGCATTAACATCCATGTCAGATGACTGGATGTTAAATTGCTTTTTCATATTCTCAAAAGTCAAAGATGCACCATAAGGTGACATACTTTTGCTCCCAAATATACAAACATCTGCATTGCATGTTTGTTTTTCCTTTAAAGCCATTAAAGCTAAAAAAAAATCTCTATTTAGAGCAATATTTGCGATCACTTTCCACCGAATGTGGTTTGACCGACTAGATCACAAAACCCAGTTTGGACCCAGTTTAAACCTGTATTTAATGCTCTAAAAAGGGACAGTTCACTCAAAAATGAAAATTCTGTCTTCATTTACTCATTTACAACCCTCAAGTTGTTCGAAACCTGTATGAGTGTCTTTATTCTAATGAACAACCTTAAAAATATTTTCATTTTTGGGTGAACTATCCCTTTAATACCGGATATACATGGTATGTCATTCATAAATAAATATTATAAGTAATATATTAGAAAATAAAGAATTATGAAAATAGTAATATATTAACAAAAAATAACTAAATTATGATTTATTAAATTGTATTATAATTACTAATTTATAATTTACTAATATGATAAATATAAAATGTATAAATAATTCTGACATGTATAAGTAAACAATACCAAAAGAGTAAGCACTTTACAATAAGGTTCAGTGGTGACATACTGCATTATATTGTAGGTATCATGACAAAATGAAAAATACTCTTGCAGCATTTGTTAACCTAGGTTAAATGTTAATTTCTATAAAAACAAATACATTTTTAACAATTCAAATGTATTATGAACAAACGTGAGTTAACAACAGACAATGGTATATTTAAAAATGAACAATAACCTAGATTAAAGGAATAGTTCACCCAAAAATGAAAATTTTGTCATTACTCACCCTCATGTCGTTCCAAACCTGTAAGAGTTTCTTTCTTATGTTAAACACAAAAGAGGATATTTTGAAGGATTCTGAAGAACCAAACAGCTGTTGGTCCCCACTGACTGAGAAATGCAATGGAAGTCAATGGGGACCATCAACTTTCTGATTGCCAGCACTCTTTAAAATATCTTCTTTTATGTTCAACATAAGAAAAAAACTCATACAGGTTTGGAATGACACGAGAGTGAGTAAATGATGACAAAATTTTTATTTTTGCGTGAACTATCCCTTTAATAAATGCTATAAAGTTCATGACACCTCCTACAAAATGTTACCAACAAAAATTTAAAAAAACATGAAACTACAAAAGTGTGTTACTGTGCCTGTTGTGCTCGAGGACACTTGAGTCCCAGAGGACCCTGTGAGCCTCTGCTTGCTGAATCATTTGGCGCGTCTGCTCTGAGGAACAGCCTGGCCTAGTTGCAGCTGTACACTAAGTAGGCTACACAGCCCGGCCTGGCACCCCAATAACCTACAACTCCTTCAGAGCATCCCCCACAGTCCTTCTTGTTTTACTTCTTTCACCGTAACTAAAAAAGCCCTGGAAAGATGTGTAGCTGTGTATGTACAGCATGTGCTGTGTGTACATAATCAGCAGTGGGAGAGCCTACTGTGTGGATAGTGGGAGATCCTGTTACAGTATCAACAAACTCTGGCTGCCTCAGGGAGCCTTTGCCATGTGTGCTTACAACAGAAAGGAAAAACTCACAACACTATCCATCATACGGACAGGTACATAATTTACAATACATTTATTTAAACTAAGGTCAGCTGCTGCTTGTCACCGCAGTCTAGTTTGATAGCATAATGTTAAGCAAGCAGCTATAAGGAAAATCAAAGCAGTGTGGCACTTTTAACTCTTTGATGCATGGAATAAATTAAGTCAATCTTTATTATGATATATTTTAAGAGAGTTACACATGTCCACTGCAATAAAAGGAAAATATTATTATTTTTTGTATTATTAAAAAATATATTGATATAAAAGTAAATATTCCAGAGGTGTGTGGTGTATCGGCAAAGCTAAGCAACTGATGCAACAGCATGATTAATTCTCGGTGCCAAAAAGCTGATTTCATCCCTATAAATAGTTCATATTATTCATACCATCAATATGGTTCTTATGATGCACAACTATGACATTTTAACAATTGTCATAATTGTGATCTGCAGATGGTGTTGTATTCGACATTATTACTGCACGCAGGCTCCATATGGCACAACAAACTGACAAATGTATGGGGTTTTCCATGCAAGAAGCCATGCATTATTATTTTTATTAGTCTTGTTTTGTCATGATCACAACTTTTCAAATCACTTAGCATAACAAAAGTTGTTTTCTTGAGATCTTATCCAGAGTAAACTTATTTGATTTTTATAGAATATGTATAATATCTTACATCATTTATTCATTTATTTGAAAAGGTTAAATATTAATTCAAATAAGACATGCAAATTCATTTGAAATTTATTTAAATTCAATTCAAAATTTAGTTAAGACAAAACAAATAACAGAAACAGTCAAGGAGATGCATATAAATTACACTATAATTATATAAGTGATATACAGATCTACATTTTTTATTTATAATATTTAGATATTTAAATGTAATATTTGAATTTTAAATATTTAGGAGGGATAACATAATAGCAGTAAACTATGAATTCATATGGATTGATTCCACTAAATTGGCCACAATTACGATGAATAATGAAAAAGTACATTAATGTATGAAAATATTAAATAACTTCATTAATCTTACTCAAGAGGTCTCAGTTTTTAATTTTTCATATCATAAATTACTGTCCACAAAGCCCTCATTTATGAATGGACATCAATTAATCAATCAATGGTCACAATTTTTTTTTTTTTTGACAATAAATATTTTTACCTCAAAACTGTATAGATATAATAAACATTAGATATGTCAACATTAAAAAAAAAGATTAATAACAGCAGAACTATTAAAAAATCATGAGTAAACATCTTTTGTTATGCTGAGATCAAGTGATCTTGATTGAGAGAAATCAAGATAATCACAATGCATAACTTCTTAGGGGGTTATACTAACTTTTGCTTTTCTATGTAATGACACTACAAAGTCAGATGCACTACAACACCAAACTAATGCGTTTTTTTTCCTGTAATTGATGTTGAGAGAAAATGCTTTCATAAAATTTGCAGAGAAAGCTGAAAAACACATTAACCAACTGCTGTCTCGCTTATACAGTTATAATGCTATATTTCTTCAGTGTTTATCAGACTTCTGACAAAGCGAAATGCGACCGCTTTCTCAAGTGCTAACGTTCCAAATCGATAAACGGCACTGGTGTGCTCTCATTCCTGAAATATTTCCACCACTTTCTAGGTCTACATATGACGCACTCTCCAATCACTGTGGGCATTGCAACCCAGATACATTTGCTGCTTTAAACAAGTGTTGCAGAGGGACTGTACACCCCATCAAATGTGAAAATGAGGAGTTAAACTTCGGCTACACCTAGACGTGAAATTTCACAGTTATGAGGAGTGGGGAAAGGAGGAGGAGGACGACGACACAGTTATGCAATGCCAAAAATGCAAGCATAATACAATTTCAAATGCCAACATGAAAGCTGGTTTAGGGATCTGCAAAACGACCCCGGAGTGTGCACCATATTTCTGAGCTGACACATAAAGACGGCCCACGGAGCAACACCTGCTGCTGCCAACTGGGCAAGAGGAATATTTCCCACCACGTACACACTACATTAGCAGGACCGTGAAAAGTTAAGGCAGGCGAGAAACAGAGGCCTCGTCTTAGACTGGTTAACTTTAAATATGTGTTAAACACTGCTGTTAACATATTCAGCTACACCACTTTAAACAGAGAAGGGAAACTGAGATACAATGTTACATGTGTATATGCAAACTGCATCAATTTTAACAGCAAACTAGCATATAAATGGCCTCAAAGCTAACATTTGTGACTAAAAGCCATAAAACTCATTTTGATTTGTGCTTGAAAAAGTGAAAAATGAGACTATTTTGCACAACTAGCGACACCAAATTATTGCATAAACTACATTTTTAAAAAATGCAATTGATATAGGGTTTTGACTGGTTGTTATGCAGTTGCTAAGGGGTTCTGAGTAGTTTTTATGTTGCTTAGTTCGAAACAAATGTGTTCTGGGTGGTTTCCAGGGTGTTGCCATGCAGATGCTATGGGGTTCTGAGTGGCTATTTTACTATGTGGCTGCTAAGGTGTTTTGGGTGATTGCCAGGGTGTTGCTATGCAGTTGATTAAGGGTTTCTGAGTAGTTCTTATGTTGCTAAGTTGCTACAAATGTGTTCTGGGTGGTTTCCAGGGTGTTGCCATGCAGTTGCTATGGGGTTCTGAGTGGCTATTTTACTATGTGGCTGCTAAGGTGTTCTGGGTGGTTGGCAGGGGGTTCCTATGCAGTTGAAAATTGATCTGTGTAGTTCTTATGTTACTATGTGGCTGCAAAGGTGTTCTGGGTGGTTGCCAGGGTGTTGCTATGCAGTTGAAAAACAGTTCTGCATAGTTATTATGTTGCTATGTGGCTGCTAAGGTGTTCTGGGTGGTTGCCAGGGTGTTGCTATGCAGTTGCTATGGGGTTCTGAGTAGTTATGTTACTATGTGGCTCCTAAGGTGTTCTGGGTGGTTACCAGGGTGTTGCTATACAGTTAATAAGGGTTCTGTGTAGTTCTTATGTTGCTGTGTGGCTTCTAAGGTGTTCTAGGTGGTTGCCAGGGTGTTGCTATGCAGCTGAAAAGGGTTCTGTGTAGTTCTTATGTTGCTGTGACTTCTAAGGTGTTGTAGGTGGTTGCCATGGTGTTGCTGTGCAGTTTAAAATGGTTCTGTGTTGTTCTTATGTTGCTATGTGGCTGCTAAGGTGTTCTGGGTGGTTCCCAGGGTGTTGATATGCAGTTGCTATGAAGTTCTGTTTAGTTATGTTACTATGTGGCTGCTAAGGTGTTCTGGGTGGTTGCCAGGCTGTTGCTATGCAATCAATAAAGGGTTCTGGGTAGTTCTTATGTTGCTGTGTGACTTCTAAGGTGTTGTAGGTGGTTGCCATGGTGTTGCTGTGCAGTTTAAAATGGTTCTGTGTTGTTCTTATGTTGCTATGTGGCTGCTAAGATGTTCTGGGTGGTTGCCAGGGTTTTGGTATGCAGCTGAAAAGGGTTCTGTGTAGTTCTTATGTTGCTGTGTAACTTCTAAGGTGTTGTAGGTGGTTGCCATGGTGTTGCTGTGCAGTTTAAAATGGTTCTGTGTTGTTCTTATGTTGCTGTGGTGTCATGTTGCTGGTGTTCTGAGTGATTAACCTAAGGTGTTGCTAGGTAACCACAGGTGGTGTTCTGGCTAGTTCTTATGTTGCTGTGTTGATTCTAAGGTGTTGTAGGTGGTTGCCATGGTGTTGCTGTGCAAGCTGAAATGGTTCTGTGTTGTCTTTATGGTATATATGTGGCTGCTAAGGTGTTCTGGGTGGTTCCCAGGGTGTTGATATGCAGTTGCTATGAAGTTCTGTTTAGTTATGTTACTATGTGGCTGCTAAGGTGTTCTGGGTGGTTGCCAGGCTGTTGCTACACAATCAATAAAGGGTTCTGCGTAGTTCTTATGTTGCTGTGTGACTTCTAAGGTGTTATAGGTGGTTGCCATGGTGTTACTGTGCAGTTTAAAATGGTTCTGTGTTGTTCTTATGTTGCTATGTGGCTGCTAAGGTGTTCTGGGTGGTTGCCAGGGTTTTGGTATGCAGCTGAAAAGGGTTCTGTGTAGTTCTTATGTTGCTGTGTAACTTCTAAGGTGTTGTAGGTGGTTGCCATGGTGTTGCTGTGCAGTTTAAAATGGTTCTGTGTTGTTCTTATGTTGCTGTGTGGCTGCTAAGGTGTTCTGAGTGGTTAACAGGGTGTTGCTATGCAGTTGAAAATGATTCTGTATAATTCCTAAATTGCTGTGTGGCTGTTAAGGTGTTCTGGTTGGTTGCTAGGGTGTTGATATGCAGCTCTAAAGGGTTCTGTGTAGTTTTTATGTTGCTGTGTGGCTTCTAAGGTATTCTAGGTGGTTGTTAGGGTGTTGCTTTGCATCTGAAAAAGGTTTTGTGTAGTTCTTATGTTGCTATGTGGCTGCTAGATTGTTCCGGGTAGTTGCTAGGGTGTTGCTAGGAGGTCAAAGTCAAAAGACACAATCTCTATTATGCCATCCTATGAATGATTTAGTTGTATTTGCACATTAATCTAGTGTTCTAACATTGAACAAAATCTCTCACTTCACCTTTATGCTGTGAAAGAGAAAATCAGCCACCATTGTAAAGAAGCATCCTCGCAGAAGAGCTCCTGACCTCATAAATTACAGCACTAGATATTACGAAGAAAGTAAGAAAGGTCACATATAGTTCAGACTCAGAGACTGGAAGAAAAAGGGAAATATAAAACTCAACCATGTAAATACAAGTTCATAATGTCATTATAGCATATCTTAAATCATATTTAAAGCTGAAACCCAATCCGGGCACAGTATTAATACGTTTTGCTAGTGATATATTATCAATTGTACATTTTTTCAGCTGTTCTTTCTCACCGCCTGGGGGCCTTCCTTTGAAGATAACAGCAATGAAAACATGTCTGTAATATAGCATCAATCAGCTTGGCAAGTGTTAAGTATTATTCTGTAATTGAGCATACGGATGCAACTGACTCATACGCAGTTATGAGTGACATAAAGCTGACTTTTCTTTGTTCACAGTCCATCAATGAATCACTTAATATGCACGCTCACACATTTACAAACAAACTCACTGCTGGAATACACAAATCCAGTCAGAAAGAGCTTACGTGATACTGTTGACTCAGTGAAATGTACCAGAGTCCTACACGTTTGGCAGGAGGGCAAACAATGCATTGTGCCACACACAGACGCAAGCTTATTTAAACGCCTCTCATGCACACTCAATTGTTTTTAACATAAGATGCACTTCCACAAGTTTCTTGACAAAGTCTTTTAAAAGGTTACACATCTTCACATCTACAAATTGAATTTAGACTTTTATTATCATAGTTATAGCTTCAATGGGTGCCAAGCAACCATGGCCAAATGGACAAAGCTTTTTTGAATAGTCATCTTATTACATTTGCACTTTGAAGATTTTTCAACAATTTCATTTTTGAAGCTGTTTGATAAAGGTTTTATCTCATGTCTGAACCTTGCACCCTTATGCCAAAAAGGCAAGCCCTGCATCTGTATCAAAGCCAATTTTACATCCAAGCCTCGTACATACGCAGTTGCTCATTTCAGAGATGAGCAAAAATTATAACAGACTCAAAAATATGTGGAGAAAAAAATCAAGAGATTTCTTGAGTTCATCCAAATGTTATAAATCTATTATATAAGGCTTTTTATTTTACTTAAATATTTACTGTTCTCATATAATTATACTATATATAATTTTTTTTTTTTTAAAGAAGTCTCTCATGCTCATCAAGTCTGTATTTATTTGACCAAATATACAGAAAAAAAACAGGAATATTGTGAAATATTATTACAACTTAAAATAATGATTTTCTATTTTAATATAGTTTAAACTATAATTTATTCCTGTGATGCAAAGCTAAATTTTCATCAGCCATTGCTCCAGTCTTCAGTGTCACATGATCCTTCAGATATCATTCTAATATGCTGATTTATTATCAATGTTGGAAACAGTAGTATATCCATTTCTGTGACACTTTTTTCAGGTTTCTTAATGAATAAAAAGATTAAAAGAACAAGATTTATTCAAAAGAGAAATATTTTCTAACAATATAAGTCTTTACTATTGCTTTTTATAAATAATACTTTTAATGTTTTTTTTAAATAAAAGAAATAAAACATAAATAAAAAAGATTTCCATTTCAAACAAATGCTGTTTAAATACAAAATACATTTTAAAATATATGAAAATATAAAAGTGTTATTTTAAATTGCAATAATATTTCACAATATTAGTGTGTGTGTTTTTTGATCAAATAAATGCAGCCCTGATGAGCACAAGAAATTTCACTAAAAACATTCAATCTTACGGATCCCAAACTTTTGAACGGCAGTGTATATATATTTTCTTTATTATTTACATTAATTTATATGATCATAATACATGAAATATATTTATATAAATTATATAAATTAATATGACTTAAGTATTTTATATATTACAATTATATACAAACTTAAATTTGGGCAGCCGTGGCCTAACTGCATAGAGAGTCGTAAGACCCGAAGGTCGTGGGTTCGAGTCTCAGGTCCGGCAGGGATTGTAGGTGGGGAGAGTGAATAACCAGCACTCTCTCCACCCTCAATACCACGACTGAGGTGAGACCCTTGAGCAAGGCACCAAACCCCCAACTGCTCCCTGGGCGCCGCAGCATTGGCTGCCCACTGCTCCGGGTGTGTGTTCACTACTGTGTGCATGCACTTGGATGGGTTAAATGCAGAGGACAAATTCCAAGTATGGGTCACGATACTTGGCCACACACCACTTCCCTTTCCTTTCCCTAAATGTTTTATTTCATCTATAGATTATACATAAATAAAATTATATTTGATCAAAAATTTAAGGGAACACTGGAATTTTGGCAACTTGTACAATAACTCTTCCAAAAGTGTAAAAGAAAAGAAAGTACTCCACAGTCCCTAAAGAAACACCATTAGCTTGCAGGTTCCTCTCCAGTCAGGCAGTGGTAATCAAGTTGGACGTCTGACTAAACGAGAGGAAACAACGGAAGGTGTCAGAACAGCTGGACTGTGATTCCCACAGCAATGGAGGGAGTGGAACTGAAAGTCCTAATGATGACATTTTGTGCAATGCTGCAATCATTTAATGAGCTTTTTTTCCTCATCTGCACCCACATCACTCTGTTTCGCGTAATACTCAGCAGTGAATTTTTACTGCAGTGGCATATGCAGGGACAAATATGCATTGATAAATGGACAGTGAATGCTGGAACGTTTGATATGTTGATATATTTGTGAATTACGGCTTTTATGAACATAAAGCCGATGCTGGAGATAGAATGATGGTTTGGTTAATGATTTCCAGAGTGGATAATGCAAGGTGAAGATCCCTTAGCAACAGAGAGAGTGGGTGTATGAAAAAGAGAGTGGAAAAGGACCAGGGAGGCAGGGAAATGGATATAAAGTGAGCGAGAAAATAAATACAGTGTGTGAAAGAGAGAATGCCGAGCTGCTCAGACTTCACACAATACTTTTGTGCTGCTTTTGATGGAGCTCAGCTTTGCTGATTCACATTTTTTCACACCTCACATTGTTTAACTGATCATCCTGCTCAGGAATTTTTCAAAAGTAGAAAACTGGGTGTTTGAGGAGCTATATTATGCAGCTTTAAGAAACATCAGTTTGAGGCTGAGCTATTGGGGCTATATTTCAGTAACTATAAGGTTTTGAGTGAAAAGTCCAATTCAGTGTTACTTTAGTAACATTAATAATAGCTTTTTGTCGATATTTTGAATTAGATTTTTATTTTTTCTGTCTACACTTTAATTTTAGTTTTAGTAATTTTGCTGTGTTTTGTCATTTTTATTAGCTTTAGTTTTCTTTAAAGTAGCGCTGTCAAACGATTAATCGCTATCAATCGCATCCAAAATAAATGTTTTTGTTTACATAATATATACTTTAATTTTAGTTTTAGTAATTTTGCTGTGCGTTTTGTCATCTTTATTAGCTTTAGTTTTCTTTAAAGTAGCGCTGTCAAACGATTAATCGCGATTAATCGCATCCAAAATAAACGTTTTTGTTTACATAATATATACTTTAATTTTAGTAATTTTGCTGTGCGTTTTGTCATCTTTATTAGCTTTAGTTTTCTTTAAAGTAGCGCTGTCAAACGATTAATCTCGATTAATCGCATCCAAAATAAACGTTTTTGTTTACATAATATATACTTTAATTTTAGTTTTAGTCATTTTGCTGTGTTTTGTCATCTTTATTAGCTTTAGTTTTCTTTAAAGTAGCGCTGTCAAATGATTAATCGCGATTAATCGCATCCAAAATAAACGTTTTTGTTTACATAATATATGTGCGTGTACTGTGTATATTTATTATATATATAAATATACACACATGCATGCATATATTTAAGAAAAATATGTAATATTTGTATATTAAATATACTTATATAATAGAATTTATATAAATATAAATATATACATTTAAATACATGTAAATATTTTCAAAATATATACTGTATGAGTGTGTATTTATATATACAAATATACACAGTACACACATATATATTATGTAAACAAAAACTTTTATTTTAGATGTGATTAATCGCGATTAATCGTGATTAATCGTTTGACAGCACTACTTTAAATATGTCTAAAGGGTTTATTTATTTTAAATTATAATTAGAAATATAATTAAATTCTGGTTGTAGTTTTATTGAACTACAATAGTAACATTAATAATAGTTTTTTTAATATTTTGAATTAGACTTTATATATTTTTTGTCTTAATTTTAGTTTTAGTAATTTTGCAGGTGTTTTTATCATTTTTATTAGCTTTTGTGTTCTTTAAATATGTCAAAAGCATCTTATTTCTTTTACATTTAAATTTTTAGTATATTCAGCTTTAGTTATTGTAGTTAAACTTAACAAAAATGAGCTTAAATAAAATAAGTTTTGGCTGTTTTATATTTTATTTTCATTTTTTCAGTTAATATTTGTTTTATTTCAAGTAACAAAGTAATGTGTTTCATGGTCGTAGTTTTATTTAACAACAACCCTGGCCCAATTACACAAATGTATTTTCTATAGTAATTTCTTCATATATCTTTTAAACAATATAAAAAATCCTCTGAAATTAGAATTCTGAATTAAATCGCAAAAAAAAGAAAAAAAAAATTCTAACTAAATTTTATGCCAAAACAATGTTTTATAATGTTTTAGATTTTGCTGAAAAACCTATCATAACAGCCATTTAAACGTCAGGATCCCATTGTGACAAATTACATTAACTTTTTTGTGACAACATGCCAAATAACCAGCTGGAAAATTTTCCCTGTTTAACAAATAAAGATGTTCAAAAAATTTTTTAGAAACTTTTTTCTTTGGCCAAGTTTTAGGTCTGTATACTTGGCCTAAGAAATATTTACTGGACTATAAATTGTGACAACAAGCCCGAGTCTTCCTGATATCTTGGCTTTTGGGTAGAATAAAGTAATAACACAGTGTGCGCAAGGTGAGCTGTTAAAGCATCTTGAAAGTGGAATGAAAGACTCACAAAATATGAATCTCTCTTCCAAGTGGTCTCAGGGCAATTCTCACAAGAGCCTCTCACTCTGAGGCGGGCGGCGGGATGGTAAATTGCATTGTGGGAGTTAGTATTAGGTGATGACACCAGAGGTTAAGACTCTCAAATCCCCGGCCCATCAATGCCAGGCTGTGAAAAGTCACAGACTACAAGCCCCTGCTGATCTTGCATTTATGTTTCTGTGGCAGAAGGAAAGAAATGAACTGTCTATGGGCCGTCGTATCACGCAGCCCGAGGGGAAACCAAGATAGATGGATGGTAAACATGGGGAGTTTCTGCTGTGGGTGAGGGGGAAAAAACAGATAAAGAAAGATGTTTTTCCATGGAGAGTTAAAGTGAGGATGTATTTGTAGGAAGAGCAAAGCCGTAAGACTGGTTTCTGTTGCTATGGCAGGCACAGGGTGTGGTGAGCAGCAGTAACTGTGCAAGCAGCCTGCGTGTGGGTGTGTGAGTATTACCGATAAGCGTGTGTGAGTGTGCAGTGTGTGTATACGTCTGCATGTGATGGTGAGAGTGGGCAGCACACTGATAGCATATGCATGTTTGTGCCAGTTGATTACTGGATGTGATGAGATGAGAGACGAGAAAACTAGAGATGACCTGCAGTGGTTTATTCCGGTTCCCATTCCCACCACACCACATCAGTTACCCACAAGTCCAGACCTGTCAACCCTCAAGGCATAAGGGTGTTGGCTCCCTAAAGCCTGAGCGGGCACAACCAGATAAATGCACACAAACAAATAAATACAATAAATAGATCAAATAATATGTAATAAAATATAATTTCTAATATAATATGTATTACCAAATGTATGTACACAATTTATTTACTTATTTACTATAAAATACTAAAAAAAACTGCACATATTCTAGTTATTTACCATAAAAATAAATGCAATTAAAATGCAAATATTAAAACAAAATATATAACTTTATTTTTATTTATTTTAGCTAATTCTGTGCATTTATTACATAACATAAAGTGAAATGAAATAGCAATATACGTATAAAAGGTATTAGTGAATTTGTGTATATTCATTATATAATATATGCTGAAATGAAATCTTCAATGTATAATCAATCAATTTTTCTTCAATATACAATTGATTTGTGTATATTATATTTATTTACTATAAAAACAATATAGGCTCAATTAAGATAAAATACATAAATAAAACTATATAAATAAATAAGTAAATAACTAAAAAGAAAAAAAGTATATTTATTGTATTATTTATTTGTAACTACTTTTGTGCATTCATTAAATAATATGTAAAGAAGGCAAATTTATTTCCAATCTATTATGTATTGCCAAATATATGCATATATTCTGTTAATTTACTATAATAACAAAATGTTTGCAATTAAAATTAAAATGCACATAAATAGATACATACATACACTGGCAACACATTTAGTATTAATATAATGAATGACATGACCACATCAGTCAGTACAGGTGTAAATCTCTTGTTGAGGCTTCATGGGTGGTGTACCTGCTCTGACATGTTGTGGTTTTACAACCCAAATTTGAGTCCAGCTCAGGTCATTTCCCAATCACAAGCCCACCCCCCTTTCTCCCCATCATTTCCTCTCAAGCATGTGATCTTTCATCTCTAAAGGAGATGAACACACAGTTGTTTTGCTGTCAGTGCTCCCACAAACCCCTCCGCCACCCACCTTCATAAGTCAGCCTAATTGTTTGTTTCCTTCTGGCTTCTGTCGAATGAAAGACGCTATATTATTTTGCCAGTTTCTGTGGACTCTCCCCTTCTCTCCAGGGACTGCCAGCAAAACAGTAATTAGCAGGACTCTGAGAAAAAGAACGGGAGGCCTTTTGAAAACTGTTAATTACAACTGTGTGAGCATGACAAAAGGGCAGACACGGTATACAACACAGACACTGATGCCACCAGAGCAAGAGACACTTGTATCACAATATCTACCATCACACGTGCATTCTCAATAGAGACTACAAAAGATTTCCGGATGTGAATACGCACAGATTGAATTCAGCTAAATGAGGGCTGTAGGCAGAAATAAAATGACAAACTCTACTTTACTATTATTCAATGTTTTAATCTGCCACAATGACATATTGTCTTTGAATAATCGCATCTAGGCACTTTTTTCAACACAAACTGATATGTGATTAAGTATTAATTAATCACAATATCATGCAATTCAATTTCATTTTAAACGACTGACAGGCCTAACTCAAATATGTCCATACGCTGCTCCTGAAAGCATTTCAGTGCAATGCATCGAACACAACTGAGCAATCCAGTGCACTTTTGATACCATTTTTCCTTGTCATTCCAGATGGTCATCATGTCAAACAGCTCCAGGCTGTAACGCTGTGATTCACAATCACCGTCAGAGGAAATTACGGGAATGATTCATCAGCTATATTACAAGAAATATTCTGAAAGCAAATATTATAAAACCTTGTACTCCAAATACAACTGAATATTTAAAATTACTTGAGATTTCTGTTTTTTAAATGCTAAAACAAAACAGTAGCTCAAGAACAATGTGTTTTTGTAGTTAAAAATACCAGCTGTTTCCCGTCCTTCCGCCAAAAAAATCAGTGGTGGAGAAGCTCTCCACTAATCAATAGCATCCTGCTTTCAAACCCTGTTCAAAGGAAAAAATCACTGCTATTCCGAACACAACCCAGAATTCATTATGGTGACCTGAATGCCTTAATCCAAGCCATCTGAGCACAAGCATCAAGCCAAACAAATTAAAACACTCGTGTATTACTGGGGCATTACACAATTCTATCTTTTGGTTTGCCTGGCTCATTTCACATTGAGTAAAACGTGACTTTACTTACACATTCACAAAGAATATGCACAGTTAACAGCAACAATTTACACCTTGTAGCACACATAGACTGCCTTAAAGGGACAGTTCACCAAAAAATATAAATTACTCAACCTCATGTCGTTTCAAACCTGTATGACTTCCTTTCTTCTGTGGAACACAAAAGAAGAATTTTGGTCCATACAATGGAAGTCAATGAAAGCCACACAGCTCTGGAATGACATGAAGGTGTCATTTTTGGGTGAACTATTCCTTTAAGGACGCAGAACATGCCTGTGCATTGCATTGTAAGTGAAGTAGGGACATGTTTACTGAATTCCAATAGCATTTGTGACATACAAAATATGCATGGGAAGATTCTCGAGAGGAATGTGGTAAACACTCAATAGCACACATGGATGAGATGGAATCTGACAATAATAAATAATCGAAAACAATAGCCATATATCCAAGTTTAAAAGAAAAGCTGCAGTACAAATCTCCTAGTTCTACGCTAGTTTCTAATTTTAAGATTTCTATTTTATGTGGATGTGAAACCAAAGAAAAAAATAATAAAAAATGTTTCACCATGAGCCTACGTACACTCACACACAGCCTTTGGGGTTCATCCAGTGCAGAGCCTGAAATAGCCTGGAAAGACGAGGCCACAGAGATGCCCGATGCTTTAATATGCAGCTTATGACAACAAAGTCATTCATTTGCTTCCCACAGAGCGACGCCTTACTAATGGCACCTCTGTCAAAGTCTGTTTTAATGGAATTCACTTCGCCGAATCAGAGACTGAAAATGAAGGCAAAACTGTAACAGTCATCTGAATAATGCAAAGCTTAGAGGAATGTAAAATAAATGACGCATGGGGCTTGCAGAACTTCTGGGCATGTTTTAAAGATTATATGAAACATTAAACCATGGTTTCAATGGAAATAAACTATTTTGTAAATGGCAAATGCAACAACTGCGTCTCGTTTCTACTATGTCACATAATATCTACTTATTCCATCTGAAATTCCTGACCATTCTTGACTGCTGACACTAAAGACTCAATGAAATCAAAATAAGAGTTGTGTGCTATAAAGCCAATGTCTATTAGCTTTGAGGACAAACACACTCATTTAAGCTACATATATATACACACATAAACTGGACCTCCTAATTATTAATATCCCCTTGCGAGGGACCCCACTTCTCAAAAAATAAATATAAATGTTATTTAAATATGTTTTAATATGCTTTAAATATAATGATATTTACTAAATTAAACAACTGGCTGTATATTGTTCCAATATACTAAACCCGATGCGTCAGGAAAATTTTTACTTTGTATCTTTTTCGACCAATACTTAAATGTTATATCCATAAAAATCTATGCCAATGCATACCAATACATGATTCAACAGGAAATGCATCCACATCAGAAAGTAAATTGAATTCAGTGGGTCTTTAAACAAAACTGAGCAGAATTTAAAAATATTAACACATTTCACTTTGTTGTCCACATTACGAACACTGCTCATGTCTATAGAAAGAAAAGAAAAGAAAAGAAAAGAAACGAAAAGAAATAAACAAACACTGTGACAGCTCAAGGCTTTTGTTGCTCATGGAAAGAACACATGCAACTTCTGAGCAGCCTTGTAATTATGCAATTATGATGTAGACTGCATCAACACATCTGAAAGGATTGCACGACTTTAATGTCAAAAGGCAGTCAAGGACGCAAGAACTCAGTCTACCATGCAAGCGTCCTTTTGAAATCAGTGTTCCTGCAGCTTGCAGTGGCAGACTTCAAATAGATTGGATTTAGCAAAATAATCTTACATGTCAATATGGAGAATCTGCAACTAGCTACATGCTTCACTGGCGTACAGAGACTGAAACGTGACTGCAGAAAACAAGAACTGTAGCATGCAAACGTGATCTGCAGTGCCTTTGGGAATGTCCAAAGATCTCCATTAAACATGGCGTTCATAATGGATGAAGCAGGTTGATCTTAGAAATTACGTATGAGTTATAATGTTATCTAAAGACCGTCTCTGCCCATTGCATATCATTTATTGTTTTTTAAACACTCCTCCACAGCAATTATGTTTTTAAGACTGCGTATCAAGTGAAAAATTAGCCAACTTTTAAAAACTCATCTCGAGCCCTCTGCATCATTTTCTGTTTCCTTGCGCTCCTTCATTTCTTATGTAAAAGCCTCCTAAGAAACAAAGTTCATAGCATTAAAAGAAAACGACCACAATACTACAAAAAATCTAATTGAAAACTACGTAAACCAGTCCAAGTAATAGTGCAGTGCCTCCATGTCACTATGATTGGCTGATTATTCTGTATGTTGAATAATTTTGCCTATTATATTTGCAAATGGTCCACAACCAGTCAAAAAATTGATGAAATAATTAAAAATGAAATACTGAAATAATGAAAACAACAAATAAACAACTCAGACATCATGTTGGTTCATGCCTAAAACTGAATTAACCTAAAATTGGATGCACAAAATATTGGTACCATATTGGTTTTGAGCCAACACAGTCTATATAAAGAATATTATATATTATTATTATTTTTACTATTGGTCGATACTGGACAGTGTGCACACTTATTTTCCTTATTTTTGCATCGAGATTATCTTTGGTGATATCTAACACTCACTTAAAGTTAGTCTTCAAAAACAGTATAAATTTATTAACTGTTAAATGTAATCTTCAACAAATCTCAAAATTAACATCAGTTCTGTATTTTATAATACTGCGATTTTTAGAGTATTTAAAACAATTGATTTTAATTTTATGTTTTCTTTTTAATTTATTCAGACAAAAAAGTCTGAATTTTAATATCGGTCACATATTGGCTACCCAGTGTCAGGGTGTGCGGGGAACGAAGGAGCGAGGAGAATTCTTCCAAACACAAATCTTTACTTTCAACAAGGTTACAAGGAGCACAGGCAGGGAAGACATTCAAATGACATTTAACAGCAGACCAAGACTAAGGGAGAACACAGGACTTATAAAGGAACAGAAATCAAGGAACAAACGAGATTAATACAAAACAGGTGATACGAATGAACGATGATTAACTAAACTAGAACAGGAAATACCAAATAAGGTCAGACAAGGACTAAACTGGAACACACACGTGACAGACCGCCCCCCTCCCAGTAGGCGCGTCCCGCGCCGTAACAGTTCTACCAGGGAGGGGGGGCGGGCGCCCTGGAGGCCGGTGCAAGGCAGGAACAAGGAGGAGCTTAGGAAGACCTCCAGGACGGGTCAGGAGAGTCGGGCGGCCATGGCGGATCAGGGGAGTCGGGCGGCCATGGTGGATCAGGGGAGTCGGGCGGCCATGGTGGATCAGGGATCTCTGTGGCCTTGGCCCTTGGCCCGGCCCCACAGGCCATTGCTATATGGCCCCCCCAAAAAATTTTCTTGGGGAAATCACACTCTTGGGGGCGCTATGGAAGCGCGGACTCTTGGGGGCGCTCTGGAAGCGCGGAGCTGGACGGGACCAGCAGAGACGTAGGAGACAACGGAGGGCTGGACGGGACCAGCGGAGACGTAGGAGACGACGGAGGGCTGGACGGGACCAGCGGAGACGTAGGAGACGAAGGAGGGCTCTTGCGAGGAGCAGGCACTGGAGGGCACTTGCGAGGAGCGAGCACTGGAGGGCACTTGCGAGGAGCGGGCACTGGAGGGCACTCTGGGGTAAGGAGAGGTGCCGAGAACTCCGGGAGTAGTGCCGTATCCAGGAGCTCTGGGGCTGGAGCCGGCGGGCTTGAGTGAGCCGCGAACGGTGGCGGGCTTGAGGGAGCCGCGGACGGCGGCCTGGATTTCCCCACGAACGGCAGCCTGGATTTCCCTGCGAACGGCAGGCTTGGGTGAGCGCGAGCGACGTCTTCCATGCCGCAAAGAGGGCAAAAAAGTAAACAAAAAACTTGAATAAACCGGCGAAAACAAAATGGGGGGAATGACGTCACTCACTTGTTTTAAAGGTCTGCTGTTCTGTCAGTGTGCACGGGGAACGAAGGAGCGAGGAGACACGGAGAATTCTTCCAAACACAAATCTTTACTTTCAACAAGGTTACAAGGAGCACAGGCAGGGAAGACATTCAAATGACATTTAACAGCAGACCAAGACTAAGGGAGAACACAGGACTTATATAGGAAGGGAAATCAAGGAGCAAACGAGATTAATACAAAACAGGTGATACGAATGAACGATGATTAACTAAACTAGAACAGGAAATACCAAATAAGGTCAGACAGGAACTAAACTGGAACACACACGTGACACCCAGACACAACATAAAAACAATTATCAGTTTATCGACCAGAAACGGTGCATCATAAATCAAGGGGTATCAATGATTTATGAGTTAAATGCTCCCCACAGGTTGGTGTGGAGTGGGAGAAATCTGGCTGCAAGCTGTCCATGCTGCAGCCACCCCTCATGAAGAGGAGTGTTGTAGAGAATCAAGGCTGACAGTGTGTTTCACCATTGGCCTGAGCTCAGCGTGGGCTCAGAATATACTCATCAGCCACCTGCTGGAGCAGCATTCCTACAGTCTAATCCTTCAGAGAGGTCAGGGGGCAGTACACCATGCACACTGACTAAGCAGACCCCATCAATACATCATGTAGCAGACGCCAGCATTTACTAACTGAAATCTTACAAAGCCGATTAAAACTCAAACCAATATGTAACTAACAGAGCTACATGGCTGAGCCTGATATCTGTAAATCAGGGTCTGTCAGAATTGGAGATACAAACAGATTTTTGACATTAAGGCAAGGTCAAGCTCAATCAGAAGAGTGTGGGAGGAATGGACGAATCGTGACTAACAAGCTTTGGCGTTATATGATATGATGACTTCAAGATTCTGCTCTCATTTGACTATAGGATAACACAAATCAAAAAAAATGTTATACTTCACTGAGCCTCATGTTTCAAATCTATATGACTTTCTTGTAGGATTAGACTTGTTTTTTGATTATTAAAATCTAATTAAACCATTAAAACAGAATGACTTTGGAAAATAATAAATGTAATCAATTGTTAATTTGGTATTTTAAAATTCAGGAGGGGTGCTACAAAAGCACCATAAAAATATCTTGTGCACTTTATTTCAAAGTCAGACTTCTGAATCGTTCTTTTCAGTCTTTTCAATCAATCAGTTGATCTGCTTCACAAAACCGGTCTGAATAATTTGTTTACGACTTAGACTGATCTGGTTCTCAAGCATCAATTTACAATCCAGTCAAAAAGGATATTATCATTCAATTCTGTGAATCCAGAAAAGCAAATGTATCAGTTTCCAACCAAAAATATTAACAAGTAGAACTGTTTGCATCATGATAATAAGATGTTTTTCTTGAGCACCAAAGGATCCTGTGAGACTGAAGACAGGAGTAATGGTTGCTGAAAATTCAGCTTTGATTTCACAGGAATAAATAACATTTTAAAACATATCGAAATAGAAAATGGTTATTTTAAATTGCAATAATATTTCACAACATAACTACTTTTACTGTATTTCTGATCACATAAATGCAGCCTCAGTGAGCATAAGGCACTTCTTTCAAAAATCTTACTGATACATATAAGCTAGTAAGTTAGGCCTCCGGCTGTTCTTCACTGCATTTTAAATCATCATAGTTGACTTTTATTGTATTCCTCTGTCTGTCCTAAATCTGCCATACATCCAACACGATACATCAAAGACTTCACAAGCTTCACTGGAGTCAGATGACCGTCTGTTGCATTGGTATTGAGTTCAAAACACCCCAAAGCAACATTTCACAAGCACATTTAGGCAGTGAAACTACCTCTCACTTTTCAGGCGTCTTAGGGGACACATTTCCGGACTAACGTGTAGCCTATATGTGCTTGACAAGCAACAAGTGAAACGACTGCTGTCAGCAACTCATGAAAAACAAATTACACCAAAATCGAGGAGCGACATTAGCTATACATCAATAATAGATGTGGAGGGACAGCTTGCACACCGAACGAAATTGAAGAGATGCAATATTTTGCGGGAGGCAACAAAACCCCTTCATATCAAGAACTAAAATTACATTTTCTTGGCTTATCTGGGACTCACAGTCTGCTCTTTTCGCGGCCCTTTCGGATTTCCACCTCCTACATAAGACACAAAACCCTATCAACAGTCTTTCTTGGTCTTTTATCCTAATATTGGTGTCTTCACGCTAATTTTCTTCCAACTTTCTCATTTCACCGTCTCATCTGAAGTCATTGCTCTTTCAGTAACATTTTATTCACCTTTATCACCTCTCTCCACCCAATTCCGACACTGTCATCTTTTCAATTTGTCCCTCCATATCTTTCGCTTTAACTTTGTCTCTTTGTTCTCCTTCTTTCTTGCAGCGAGAGAGCGCATTATTTCTGTAAACGGTCTGTCAGTTGCGTGTGTCGATAATCAACCCCGCTGGGTGGGCCACGGAAAATTGACCATAACCACTATTCAAGCAACTATACACTGTTGGACAGCCATTCTTGTATTCGAGAAGAGTAGGGAGCCAGGCATGAAAAGAACGAGAGTAAAGGGAGAAAATGAGATAATCATAGAGGAGAAACCTACATATATCAATCAATCAACAAATCAGCAATGCATAACAAGCTTGGACTTGCTCATATCAAAAAAGCGGGCTGTCTTACTGCTTCTAGTCTAGTATAAGGTTGAGATATAAGAGCTGATCACCAACCAGTGCTGCAATTACTGCTGTATCCTGAAAGCTGCTAAGAGCAACACCAATTTACTCCAAAATTGAACCTTCTAGGGCCATTGTGACATTGCAAAAAACACAAGAGGCTTTGCAGAAAGTCCGCCAAAATCTCAGCATTGGAAAGGTGGCAGGTACAAAAAAGAAAAGAAACGAGACATGGAACAAAGCACTTTTTGGATCACATCATTTTTCATTACAATTTCTGCAATATAATAGTGGCCTTCCATAAAGGACAAATCCAAAATCTATTAAAGGAACAAATTACTCCAAAAAAGATTCAATTTCTATGTAAAAGAGCATCCAGTACATTCTTCAATTACAATAAATGGAAACTGGAGCTTTAATGCATCTATGTAAATGTAAAAGCACCATAAAAAAATCTTTGACCCTAATTTTTTAGGAAAACTAAAACATTAAAATGAAATTAATTTTTAATAAAATAAATTAAAATGCACTTCAGTTAATATGTTTGGGTTTGGTAAGATTTAAAAAAAAAAGTTTTTAAAATAATATTTTTTACTCACCAAGGGTGCATTTATTTGATCAAAAAATGCTAATATTGTGAAATATTATAATTGCTTTCTATTTTAATATAATTTAAAAAGTAATTTATCACTGTGACAGCAAAGCTGAATTTCAGGCATCATTACTTCAGTTTTCAGTGTCACATGATCAGTCTAATATGCTGATTTAGAGCTCATCTTTTCTTATTATCATCAATCTTGACAGTTGCGCTTAATATTTTTGTATAACACAGGATACATTTTTAAGATTCTTTGATGGATATATAATGTTCAAAAGATTATGTTTATTTGAAATAGATTTTTTGTAACAATGATAAAGTCTTTAACATTTGAAGTCATATACTTTAATCTACTTGCACTAGCCTATTTTTGAATCTTAAAACCTTCAGTCTCCAATCATTGTAATCGCATGAAAAAGAGCAACGGTTACATTCTCCAAAATGTCTTCTTTTGTGTTCTACAGGCAAAATAAATTTATATGAGTTGGTAATGGCATGACAGTGAGTAAAAGATCATTTTGCATAAACAACGAAAATCCTGCCCTAATGGGCATAACGATTATGTTACCTGCTCTATTGTGTATAAAAGTGATGTTTGTAGGGTGGCCAGAGCAGATTACGGCTAAAAACAGTGTTAATGTGAAGACAAATATGCAGCTCTGTTCTGTAGATCTTTTGGTATACTCTCCAACTGTCCATCACATCAGATTTCCAGAGAAAGCACAGGCATGCCTGTGATAATTCAAAATGTGTCAACTTCTAGAGCTGCGTCATGAAGAGCAAAGAGTGGAATTTTATTGTAGGAATCTTAATGGCTTGCTGGAATCTGACTCAACCATAAAAATAAACCTAGCCCAAACTGATCGCTCAATGTGTGGATGCTAATCACATTCAGAAATGGATAGCAACCTTCAATGTTACTAATAAGGCTCCTTGATTATGTCATCAAAATAAGCCCCTCACGGCAGAAACCAAAATCGAGTTTCAACAGGTGGAGGGAAAAGGTACTGCGGCACACAGTGTGACGCCCTTCCCGTTGTGTTTGCACCTGTTACAGTGTCTAAATGAATAAGAAGTCTGAAAACAAACATCCTGCTGGGACTCACTCATGTCCTCCCACAGAAGTTATTTATCTCCCAGAGAAATAAATAAGTCAACAGTGCTGCAGAGAAGCAGACATCATTTATGAAGCTGGGATCATACACAATGTTACCAACCGAGGAGGTGCAGGGATCTGATTAAATAAAGATTCCAAAAGGGGGTTTGATGCAGTGATGCCATAGAAAACAGTTCTGGGTTGCACAAAGAACCGTTCGCCAAACAGTTCTTAAGAACCATTGTTTCTTATATAACTTAAAGAACCTTTTGTGCAATAGAAAGGTTCCACGGATGTTCTAGATGCTGCTAAAGTATTTTAGGAGTGCATGTTGGCAGCTATTATGAAACACACTTTCAGTGGTGTTCTCAAAAAAAGAAGTTAAGTAGGAGGTAAGTAGGTAGATGGGTAGAACAACTGCTGACTGACCTCAAAATAGGATTGTGACTGAGTTCAGGTGCATTTCAACATAATTGCATCATAAAACAAGCAGGAATCAATGACAAAAAGTGCATGATTTGGTTAAATATATAAAAAGCACATTCTAAATATTCAGTTTGAATAATTATTGAGACTAAAATAGGTCAAACTTAATTTTAAGGTTAAGCAGTTACATGTACTTACTAGTAAATTATTCATAATTACGAGCAACTAACCCTAAACATAACCCTAAAGTAAGTTTGTAGATAATACTTATTTATGTAATTACACTATAACAATGCCACCTTACAATAAAGTGTAACCCTAAAAAAAAAAGTGTAAACATTTACCGCTTGCGTTCTTGCCACAAATGAGGTGCTGATACGGCTGCAAAAGACCCCACAGCTCTGAATCGTTATTTATGGCCTGTTCCAGGGACTCCACGGAAAACTTTGGCTCTCCGTTCTCTTTCTCCACCAGCGCGCTCCTCTGCACCCGGCTGAACACCTCTCGGAACAGGCTCTCCATACAGGCGCTCAGGTAGATCGCCGCGTGCTCGTGGATGCGCAGGGCCACCCGGCTATCCACCATCCACCTGAAGAACTTCCCTACGGAGAAGACGAGTCCGCATCGGGCAGACTTGCCCCGGCTGAACTTATCGCCCGTGTTCATGTTGTATAGCGACAGCGCGCTGAGCGCCGCAGTGATGCAGTTCACGGAGATGGTCCAAGAGAGGACCATCTTGATGGCGCTCTGGATCTCATGCTTGGTGCATCTGGCGTAACGCAGACTCATGCGCTGCGCCTCCCGGGCGATCCTCACCAGCGCGCGGCTGACCAGCGCGGAGAGCTTGGCCAGGATCTCCCGCGACGCGTTCCCCACGCACAGCTCCTCGTCTTTGCGCAGCGCGCCCTCCACCTCTCCAAGGCTCCACGGCACGTCCTCCTCCAGCTCGGGCAGTTTGGCGCACTGGCCCGAGCACTCCAGGATCTCCGTGTCTTCCGCCAGGACTGTGTTGACCGTGTCCAAACTGTTGTGTCTGCTGTGCATGGATTCAGTCAGATGCCAGCAGTTGCCCCCATGCGCATACGACAGATGCGTGTCCGAGCAACAGAGCGACACGCTGGACGACCTGAAGGAATCCGCCGCTCCACCATAACCGGAATCGAGCGTTAAATCCTCCAGCGTCCTCGCAGCTGTCTTACCCTTGCCTGCCATGGCTGCACCTCATAATGTTAGGCTTATGCCTGATATTTTAAAGAAAGCCCAAAGCGCGTTCCTGTGGCGCGCCCTGTCCTCGGAGCAGTAGAGGAATGTATTGCCAACAAATTTCACGCGCAAACACAATCTACAAGCGCGCGCAGTGACAATTCGTTTAGTGTTTTGGTAAGTCACCAGAATAAAAAAATATCTCCAACGCGCGCCTCTGCTCCCAACTTTGGCTGCGTAATTCGAGAGCTCAGAACGCCTTCACCAACCACTGCATCATTCACTGCAAAGCCACTCATCTGGGGAGGAGCTATACAAATATAGCACTCACAGGAGGAGGGGCTATGTATATAAATCACTCTCAAGGAGGGAGGGACTATGCAAATTAAAATAACTTATGATCAAATCAACAGGCTCCAAAAGTACATGGGTGCCTTTTTCACTTTCAAAACGTAAAATCAATCAGAAAAATAGTCTCATACTAGTAGTGTCTTTCAAATATTAAAACTGTTATCCTTAAAAATCACATATATGAGCAAAATGCAGATTTTGATTGAAAAATATTTATCAGCATCTGCATATTTGTAAAAACTAATAATTAAATAGGCGACATGAATACAAATTAATATTTATTAATTATATTATTATTATTATTTATATTGGTATAATATTATAAAATTATAAATAATTATTCTATATGTGATACATAATTGCATATGGAACAAGATTAAACCTCATAATCTCTTCTAAACACTCTCCTCTCTTACCAACTCGACATGCTTCTCTATAGCCAGAGGATGTTTACGCGATGATTCTGAAATTTGTAGATCAAAGCAATCGCTTGCACAGTTTCTGCACCTTTCATCTGTCTCTATCAATCTAAAATTTAACTCAGGCAATTAGTTCAGAATTGTCAAAAAAGCTCTGGAATGAAACAAGCACGCTGTACAAGAATAGATTTAAAAACGTCTAAAGGCTTTGTGTGTTTAATTATGCAAGTGTTCTAGCGTGAAAAGAAATAATTGTTTTGACGTGAGAAGTCTTGCAGTCTGTCTCCTTATCAAGTTCATTACTAATACGCATTGAAGGCGACATTTGGCGCATTGATGGAGAATTGTTGCGTATCTGGCGCCCTCTCTAGGACATACTGAGTAATAGCCTTTATTCTGTACTTGACTGCTTACCCTCTCTGCATTTCAACGGCCCATTTGTAGTAATATCACACTATTCCTCTATTCTCACACGGCTAAAAACACAAGATTTGTGACAAGACAAAAACAGAAAATAATACTAAAAGTCATTGAGAAAATTACCAAATCGCTAAATATTATACAGAACACTAGATGTACATTACACTTACACTAGTAGATGAGCCACATTTAGCAGGGCTTGTGAATATGGAGGCAAATTAATTTGGCAGGAAGATTATATAACTGAACCTGACTGTTCAATGTTCACAGCAGAAAAACATGCTGTTTATAACCATCATTCCCTTTTTATGAATAAAGATAGCTTATTACAAAAAAAACTTGCACAAAAGTTTAGTCATTATTAAAAAAAATAGCGCTTTTTCTATCAAAAATCTACATTGCGCCTCTGTTGCATTTAATGTAACACTGTCTAATATTCCTATTAAAACCACTCTGATCCTTATCTAATTTCCTGTTCATTAAATCAGTAATGGACAATATTTTTTTTCAACAGGAATAAACTAATTATATTAGTACTAAAGTGTTTTGAGCTATTAAAGGCACTGATTCAACTGACATACAATATTTGCTATAATAAGAACAATTATGATTTTATTCAAATTTCATCTATTCTACATATTTTATTAATTACCTTAGATATGCAGTGCCTGTGAATAAATCAGTCTGCAGCAGCAGCAGGTTGGGATACAGAGGTTATCCTTCTTAATTGAGATTTCTCCTTCACATGTTCTTCCATGATTGCTTGTTGCCTGGAAACACAAAGGCGATAATGTATTTGGTGCTTATGTATAACTCACATAAAAAAAATCCATCTTATGGAAACACAGAGTCCATTACGGTTATATTAGGACAAAAAGAACAAGTATGAATAAGAAATGTGTTATTAAGTCTAGATCTCCAGATTCATTCCTCATCTGGAAGGTTTAATTTGGTTATACAAATACTACGGTTCATGTTTTATGGTTAGCAATGAATTGCATACGTAACTTCATACATGCAGACATTTTTCATGCTACTATTTGGCTGAAACAACAACATGTATAAATAAATGATGGTGAGATATAAATATTCTTATTAACAAAAATGGTAGCAATATGTTATTGCAGTATTTTAAATAGATTAAACATATGCATACTTGACATCTAGGAATGTGGCTCTACTAACTCATTCTTGATGAGGCAGTATCTAAATGATTTCAAATTATTTGCTTACATCATTTCCTTTTCAGCGTAATTGACTATATTGTATGACCAGTATTTATTCTAAATCAGATCAGTTCAAAATGAGTTTATACAAGCTTTTATAATAGCGTAACAAATATTTCATAACAAGAGGTAGCGTGAATGCAGACAAGTTTAAATAAGGTTAAACAGAGGAATAGTTCACCCAAAAATAAAAACTTGGTGAAAATGCACTCACTCTCAAGTCATCTAAGATATAGATGAGTGTTTTTCTTCATTGAAACAGTTTTAGAGAAATTTAGCATTACATCACTTGCTCACCAATGGATCCTCTGCACTGAATGGGTGCCGTCAGAATGAGAATCCAAACAGCTGATAAAAAACATCACAGTAATCCACTAGTAATTCACAGGACTCCAGTCCATCAATTATCATCTTGTGAAGTGAAAAGTTGCATGTTTGTTAGAAACATTAAAGCGTTTTTAACTTCAAACCATTGCTGCAGGTAAAATAAATTACTCTATCCATCATATTGCTTTATCCAGTGAAAAGATTGTCTATTCTGAATCAGGGGAGAAATATGCACAGATCAAGCAATCTGTACAATTAAAAACAATCCAAACAAATATAATTGTAGATTATGATGTAAGAGGACTTTTTCAGCGATGGTTTAAAGTTAAAATACCCTATGGGTTGTTTTCTTACAAACATGCAGCTTTTCACTTCAGAAGACATTCATTTATGGACTGGAATCATGTTGTGGATTATTGTGATGTTTTTATCGGCCGTTTGAACTGTCATTCTGATGGCACCCATTCACTACAGAGGACCCAAGTGATGTAATACGATAAATTTCTCTAAATCTTTAAATCTAAATGTCACCTACATCTAGGATGACCTGATAGAAAATTTTGATTTTTGGGTGAACTATTCCTTTAATAACAGATGCTCTTCTGATTTTCATGCTTCTCTGACCTATGCTCTTCTATCAAAGGACATCAAAGCTTATCCATTGATGCTGGCCTGAACTGAAAGAGGGGCTGGTAAAAAACTTAAACAGTGTTGAAAATGCACATAAGAGATATTTTCTTTACAGCTGTGCTTAAAGCTTAAACAGTCCTGGCAAAAAAAACGGCATATCATATTCTAAAAATACAAAATAACTGAAATTATACAAATGATCTTGTTCAAAAGTGAACACATCCTTGGCTCACAATATAATCCAGCAGCGGCTGTTTTTGATAGTTGCGCATGCCCCCCTATTCAGCAGTTCTCAACTCCTGGGGACCCACTGTTTTTTTGTATGTCTCTCTTATCTTACACACTCGGTTCAGTTCATGGAGCTCCCTTCTAACGAGTTGATGATCTGATTCAGGTGTGTTAAATAAGAAAGACATACAAAATGTGTATAGCAGTGAGAGTTGAGAACCTAACTGTCCTCAGTGACAAAGCTGGAGCATCACAACTTAAATGTGCAGAGTATGCTGGGAAAGCAAAGACCTTACAGTACCTGGAGGCTTTTTTTTCCATGAACTGTAAACAAACCAGGGACAAAGAGTCACTGACGCTTGATAAGGCAACACATGATAGTAAAGGAACCAAACATATTTACAGGATCATTATTATTTTGTCTTTTGCAGTACAAGTAAATATCTATGATGTTAAATAGCATAATCGACAACTAAACGGTAAACAAAATGTAATTTTGCTAAAAATGATAAGAGATGTAAGGAATATGACCAGAATTGTATACATGCAGATAACTGATGTTTTCTAATGTGCAAAGAACGCCCAAATAAGTCCAGAAAATGAATACCTGCCAATAATTCTTGGGGAAAAAAATGCGATTTTAACAGCACGTCTCAACAGTGCCATCTTGCTTCAGGAAAACACAGCGCACTGACACGAGTTTGCTCATGTCGCTTCTCATGTGACCATCCGGGTACTGCAGCTCCAGCCAATCAGCTTCGAGGACTGAACACTACAGTCCTTGGTGGTCTTTATGGGTTGGCAATTTATAAATCAAGCCTGGCAATGTTTATATGTACAGTTTGCACATACATCCATTTTTAATAATATTTACAATTTCATGAATATTTTTTTTATAAACAATAACATTGTAATTATATGCATATATGTGCAAATGAATATAAACAATATCAAGACTAATGTTCATTCACAACATGTAATAATGAACAGCATTTTATAAAGTATAACTGGTTAGTGTGTTAGTTAATCACACCAAAGGAACGTGACTGAGGATCAAGTACGTCACACTAGGGCTTGACCAAACGGAACATGGTATTTCATGTGCGCAATCAACTAGGTGGAGTTTAGTCGAGCGACTGAATTGCATGGCTGAAAGTCTATGGAACATTCTCCGTGGGAAAATATTTACAAAGTGGACGCAGCGTTGAAGGAAACAACCAAGACACGTTGAATACCTAATATGAGAGCTCAGTTCATGCGGGATATTGCTTTATTTTGCGACAGCTGCCTATAACGCGGTCAAAAAGGGCTCGGGCCAATATTAATATTTACATAATTGCGCTGATTTAGGGCTGGCACGTCTCTGAATTGACTTCAACTGGAAGACTGCGCGCATTGACTTTTAAGACAACTCACAGATCAACTTACTTCACAGGCGAGATATAAAAGATGTACAGTATTGTTGATTATTTTGGATAATTCGGAAAAACAAGTTATACAACAGGGGAAGTGTACTTTGCGTTGCGTCCTGGTCCTAAAGCCGGTAGTGTATTCGGCTGTTGCGCGGGTAACTTAACCAGCGTGCGCCCCAATGCTTCAACTGTGGTCGTATTTCAAATCATTAATCGACATGAAGATGGAAAGTGTTTTGTTAGAGCAAGGCTAATTATTTTTTCCAGAATAATTTGAACCCGCATAAATAGTGACTTCATTAAAAAAAACTTGTTTTTTACGCTTTTGAAAGCAGTTTTTTCATTGGAGTGTGCAGTAGAGCAACGCGAAGGAGGTCTAACGTATATCAAAGCACCCCAGCATACTACAAACGGTTGAAGGGACTTTCAGTGGAGTAATGGTGGTAAATACGGTCCATTGGTTCAGGAAGGGCTTGCGGCTCCACGACAATCCTGCACTCAGAGACTCTATCCTGGGAGCGCACACTGTCCGCTGTGTGTACATCCTCGACCCCTGGTTCGCCGGATCCTCCAACGTCGGGATCAGCAGGTGGAGGTAATGGATCGGACGCCAAATATTAGCCTATATAATATCTGTGCTTGGAATGCATTGCTATTTAATCTGCAACTATTCTACTACTCTATTCTATCTATTCTGTTACAATGACATTACTGCAATGATGTAACGAGATCAAACTGCTTTATCAAAATACTTTTGCATGATATAGCAGAACCTCAGTTAGTTTACATATGCATTTCAAATAATGTGTTACAAATAATACAACTCTTAAGGTAAACTGCTACCTGTATAGTAATAACAAAACATATTATAGACTTTCTTTTAGTAATGCTTAGTGTTGGCAATTTATCAGTGGTTATTTAGTGGATTTATAGACTGGTTATAGATCAGATGAATGACTGATTGCAGCCAGTGCATCTTTTTGCTATAGAGAATGTATTATTATGTTATTGTAGCTGAATTACTAAAGAGAAACTATGTTTTGTAACTAGTTGAGTCTACTGACTGGTTGAGCAAGGTCCTATTGACAGATTGCAGCTTGTCCATCAGTGGGAGGGCGCTTCTGAATAGGTTTCTGAATGACATTTTAATAAAACACTGACTTAAACCAAGTAAAGGTTTATATGTAAGGTTATTTTAGTTTTCAAAGTGGAGCCAAACATTTCTTAATATGCGTTTATAAACTTTTTCTGAGCCCGTTTCCCAATGAGGTCAAACATAGGAAATGATAAGATAAAACTGCCTTTAAACTATCACTGAGTTGCTGCTAAATGCTCAGCACATGGAGGTTTATTTTTTTGGCCATGGACAGACTATTGAAATTGTGTTCAAGTAATATTAAAATACATTTTTTAAAGATTATATTATTAAAGAAGAGATTTTCACTTTATATGCATAGAATTTGCATATACAAAAAGCTAGACAAATGCATTAGTTACAGTGTCTCTGTTTTGTGTTCTTAACTACAAGCAGTATTACATAATACAGACCCTTGCATCAGTCTTTCACACCCATGCTTGCATGCTATACATCTCTTAAACTTAAAACAGGGATAGTTTATCCATACACAAATGTCTTATTTACTCACCCTCACGTCGTTCCAAACATTTTGACTTTCCAACACAGAGCACGAGGAGTTCTTAAAAATGCGCTCTTCCATGAAATAAAAGTAGATGGGAACTTGAGCCTGTAAGCTGCAAAAAGGACAAAAAAGTATCACTAGTCTTATAATAGATTTGAGTGATGAACAGACTGAAATATAATATTCACTCAAAATCTTGCTTGATTGTATGGAAAAGACCAGCTTGGACATTCTATAAATATATCCTTTTGTGATTCACGTTAAAAAAGTAAGTCATATGGGTGTTGAACAACTGGGAATGAGTAAATGATAAACATCTGTGCTTGTATTAAAAAGCTTTTTACACCCTGTGTGATATATCCAATTACCGTAGCATGTGGTGTGTGAGCATGTGTGTCCATTTCTATAAATGTACGTTGGCACACACTCGAAGTGAGGTCTACTGCTGGACGACACAGTTGATCTGATTGAACGCTGTGTGATGATGTAACCCGCTTTCATCCGCCCTCTTGTGTCTCCATTGTGTTAGGAAAAGGGGTCAGTGTGTTATAAAGGGTGATCATAATGACTACTACAAAATGCTTAGTAACGTGCTCAGCTGTGGTGACCCACTTTATTTACCATGGAATCAAAATAGGCTGTGGTAGGACCCACCTAGTTTACATAAACTGGGAAAGATGGATGGTAAAATTGACTAGATGTAGTTTTTTTATGCTTGCTTGGTTCCTCAAGGTGCAATTATCTCTTACTGGCTCTGTAAAATCAGTCTAATTAGGGACAAGTGAATGAAGTCAGAATAATTATGCTTGGGTAAACTGACTAGTAGATTTTGGAAAAAATAAAACTTGTAGTGCACAACTATAAAACTGACTGCTAACATACACCACAAACTTGATACACTTTAATTTCACATTTGAACTTGATGTTATCTCTGCAATCATTACAACAACAAAGCAGCTTGTCGTATAATATGATACTGTGGTGTTCTGTCTGACCCGGGTTCTGTTTGTGTGTCACTGGGTCAGACGACTGGGAGACAACCGTCTTTGATTCCGATCATACGGCTGTGAGTCAATGACAAAGAGAGGGAGGCTATGGCTTAGACAGGGATTTACACATTGTTGCTGACTGCTGTGTTGAGGACAACGTTTCCTGTGAGCAGATGCAGAGCAGGCAGGATCGTACAACAGTACGGAAATAAAAGGACAGATGTTTTGCTGCAGCATGAATCATCTGTAAACATGGATATACAGTGAGATCCAAAACTGAGAGAATGTTGAAAATGTGGGATCTTTTTCCATGTCAGGATTTCGAAAACTTCAAAAATGTTAAATGACGCAAGAAGAGACAGATTCGGAACTATTTCTAGACTTCTGGTCCGACTGTATTAGTTGAGCTAGTCACAGGTTTTTTATCAGCCATCTAAACACAGCTGTTTTTAATCTGATGTATTAACATTTGTATTGTGTGCTGCATCCTGCTACATGTGGACTGCATTAGGTGTTTTTTAAAGTTTGTCAAAAGATTAGTTGGGTTTTTTCTGAAAGAAATTAATACTTTTATTCAGCAAGGATGCACTATATTAATCAGAAGTGACGGTAAAGACGTTAACAATTTTACTATAGATTTCTGATGTCAAATTAATGCTGTTATTTTGAACTATTTATTTTGTTTATCAAAGAATCCTGAAAAAAGTATCTTGATTTTCACAAACAAATTAAGCAGCACAACTATTTTTAACATTGATAATACTAAGAAATGTTTCTTGAGCAGCAAATAGCGATTTATTTCTAGTATAACGTGACACTAAACAGGAGTAATGGCTGCTGAAAATTCAGCTTTGGCATTACAAGAATAATGCCACATTTTAAAATGTATTGAAATAGAAACAGTTATTTGAAATTGTAATAATATTTAATAATACTACTGTTTCAACTGTATTTTTGATCAAATACATGATGTTTCCTCCACAAAGAGATTGAACCTGTGTACATTATACTGCATTACAATATTACAGGCAGTATCAATATATTGGTCTCAACCAATAAGAGCTGTCATTTCTCTTGCTGACTAATAAGTCTGTTTGATTTTGTTGTGTAACTTCAGAATACTAATGAATATCTCAGTGAGATCTCATTGACAAAATACAGGAATATTATCTAGTCTTCTCCCAGAATTTGCCACTCGTATTGGAAAAATAACGAAAAATTCCATAAATGTGAATGGTGCTTACCCATGTAAGCCTGCCATGATATTAAAGGTGGGGTAATCGATTTCTGGAAGCCAATGCTGATATTTGAAATCACCAAAACAAACACACCCCACCCCAAAAGGGTCTCGCCCCTATTTTGATAGCTCTGCCCCACACATACGCAGCCTTCACAACACAGGCAATGATTAGTTCTGTGAAACAAAGCAAAACCAATGTTACACCGTGTCTACACCGGATGCGAGCGGCGTGACAAAATACTATAGAACATATTATAATCAGGTGTTGTCTACACTGGATGCGGGGCGGTTTGACACGACAAATCCCCGACAGAAAACTGCTGGCACGTTCTATTTATGACATGCTGACACAAATTTCAAATGATTTTCAACAGTCACTTTACCGCATCTAGTGTAGGCAGACTTTAGCTGTTGCAGCGCGCCACGTCCGGTGTAGACACGGTGTTACTAACCTATCGAGAAGAACCAAAGCAACCTCGGCGTCCGATCGCAGGCCTTCCGCTCCTTGAGTTCTCTCCAGCGCTGGAAAGCTGATCCGATATTTACACGGGTCCTACTTCTTGCTTTATCGTTCCGCAGATGTTTTCCTCTTTTGTTTTTTTATCCGCCATCTCTACCTTTCTGTCGCTCGGGTCGGCTGTTCACTGAATGCTGTCTCCTCCATATCATTAGTAGACACGCCCCTTACTACTGATTGGCTACAAGTTTGTTTTGGTACTCGGCCCCGACTCAGTTTTCTAAACCATTTTTGAAAAATTACATACCCCACCTTTAAGGGGTTACCAGTATATTTTTCCTAGATTTATCCCAAGACAAAAAAAACATCCCATGCCAGAGTCTGATATTTAGATCCCTCTTACTCAGGTCATTCATCATGCTTTTGTTTTGTTCATTTTATCAGAGAACCATGATGAATCATTCTCAAACAGACCGTAATCAATGTGACACTAAATAAATATTTGACTGGTCACTCTGTAGAGCATCAGGCCACTTTCTTTAGCATCTTATGGTTATTTTGCAGTCCAGAAAGAAACATGACTATCATATGTCAAATGGATTATGGATTTTGTACTGAAGATTACTGCAAAACTCTCATGCCAAGCCACATTAAGCTAATGTCTGAACTAAGACCTAGACAGGAATCCTCGAAATACATATTACATAACATTCTTTTGTCTGACAGTGTTAACACCGTAGTTTTAGAGAGCTTTCATTTGAGATCAAGTATAGTTTGGCCAGGATTATACGAGATTGTCTAGGGGTTGAGGAGAGTTTAGCTTTGGAGAATGGAGTTTTTCACTTACTCAGCTCTTGAAGTTATGTGAGATCCTGCAGACAACAGGAACTGGGTTTCTGTGTCAATAACATACTGCATCATGGCCAAGTGCTCTTCATTTCGTTGTTGCTAGCTATTTTAAGATCCATTGGGTTTCCTGCACCACTTTTCAACAGCACTACACCAGAAATAAAATGTTCTGTACATTATGTGAACAAATTGCTCACATGCCGTGGTTCTTTTTAATAACCCAATTTACCAAAGGGAGAGTAAGACTGAAATACTTTAGTCTTCATCTGAACATTTAGACAACTCACTACTTCACTGAATCAACATAAAATACAATTATTCAGTGTATCACAATTGTCATCGTTAAATTCCCATCCAGTGCTTAAAAAATTAATCAATCAATCAGTCAATATTAATGCTTGCAATTGCAATATAACCTTAGTAGTATTAGTATTAGTAGTATCCTGGCCCCACGACCACCCACAGCATTCTGGTTGTGAATTTTATACAGGACTGCACCATTCATAGTTTATTCAATAAATGTTCCTGTAGCTCAGCTGGTAAAACATGGTGTGCCTTGCCCTCTCTGAAATGTTTTACAGTTCAATATATTCTGTTGCACAGTGCAATAGCATTGCAATAGCTATTGTGAATATAACTGCCTTATTATTGGATTTATATTATCTGCATGATATTATTTGTCAGTATGTGGCTATAAATACCTTTCATGTCTCTTGTTGCTCAGGTTTTTACTGCAGTGTTTGGAAGACTTGGATGCCAGCCTCCGCAAACTCAACTCACGACTCTTCGTTATCCGTGGCCAACCCACTGATGTCTTCCCCAGGCTCTTTAAGGTTTCAGTTGACTGAATTGTTACATTTCAGTACAGTAATAATCTTGCGCCAGGATAACATTTCTGATTTATGAAATATGCTGGATTAGAAATAACAAAAAATCTAATCTTGGCTCTCTCTTTCACTATTCTGTGTCTGTGGGTGAATATTTTACATCCCCTGATGGTATGATTTTGTAATGCATCCAGGAGTGGAACATTACTCGTCTGTCCTACGAGTACGACTCTGAGCCATTTGGAAAGGAGCGAGATGCAGCTATCAAGAAGCTGGCCAATGAGGCAGGTGTGGAGGTGATAGTTCGCATCTCTCACACGCTCTATGATCTGGACAAGTGAGTACTTCTAAATTTGATGTAACTGATCTTTTGGTAAGCTCTGCCCCCTTGAATACCACTGCTTGCTTTACAGCACTTTCTTAAATCATTATGCAAATTTAAAACATTAATTTACCTTGGAGCAAATGTAGGTGTTCTTAATAAAAAATATTATCATGGTTTGTCAAACAATTTGTTAACAGGATAAAAACTTCGTGTATGTATGTACTGTGTATGTCCCTCTGCAGTAACGTTTTATCCTATTTTCACCCCTTTATAAAATTCTGTCTGTACTCAAATCCTGTTCAAACACACAGGACTATCAGAGACTGACATGAGAAAGTTTAGAAAAGCTTGTCTGATATGGCGGATGGCAACAGTTGGCCAGTAAGGCAGAGTCAACTGTAATTGAGATTCTTTTTCTTACTCACTGGTGGATTGTCGTCTCTCAGGATCATCGAGCTGAATGGAGGCCAGTCTCCGCTCACATACAAGCGCTTCCAGACCCTCATCAGCAAGATGGAGGCGGTGGAGACCCCGACAGAGACCACCACAGCAGAAGTCATGGGGCCGTGCACCACGCCGGTCTCTGAAGACCATGATGAGAAGTTCGGGGTTCCTTCTTTGGAAGAGCTTGGTCAGTCTTCTATCTTTTTTAAAAACTGCTTCAAGCTAATGTGTAGAGTAAAAATGTGAAGAATAATTAACTACTCACCTATATGAAGTATATAATGCATCCTTAAACATCATGGGAATCAGTCAAGCTGTCTTTATGTTTAAAAGCTTCACTGTAAAAAGGGTAACTGTTGATGCTTTTCCTGGAACAGGCTTTGACACAGAAGGTCTGTCCTCAGCTGTGTGGCCTGGAGGAGAAACAGAGGCCCTCACTCGTCTGGAGAGGCACCTGGAGAGGAAGGTTGGAGACACTCCAGAAATCACACATGTATAGCTGTAGGACTGAAATGTTATAAATATAACTAAACAAACTATATAAATTCAGAAATCCAATTTTTCTTGAAAACTATTATATTTTTTTAGTTGTTAATAATCTGACCCATTTTAATGGATGCTTTCGAGATTCTCATATAAAATCCTCACCATCTACACTAACATTCTGAGTTTGGTGTAATTTTTTTTATTTTATTAATTTTTTAAAAGAAATTAATACTTTTATTTAGCAAGGATGCATTAAATTGATCAAAAGTGACAGTAAATACAACAATATTACTGATTTTTAATGTATTTTTTCTACATTTTCAACAAATCACAGAAAACGAAATCTAAAGTTTGTAAGACAAACTAGCCACTGGTCATGCTTATTGATGAGCGCAGTAAATGAATGATTCTTTCTTTCATAACAAACTTTTTTGTTCTAGGCTTGGGTGGCCAACTTTGAGCGTCCAAGAATGAATGCCAATTCGCTGTTGGCCAGTCCCACTGGCCTCAGTCCATATTTAAGATTCGGCTGCCTCTCCTGTCGACTCTTCTACTTCAAACTCACAGACCTCTACAGAAAGGTCAGCATGTTATCATATCTGTATGTCACTGTACTTCAAATGATCTTGCTAATGTTAAACAGACTCAGGGAACACGTAGAGAGTTGGCTGAATTATAACTTTTTCCCCACAGGTCAAAAAGAACAGCTCACCTCCTCTGTCCCTCTATGGCCAATTACTGTGGCGTGAATTCTTCTACACGGCTGCCACCAACAACCCACGCTTTGACAAGATGGATGGCAATCCTATTTGCGTGCAGATCCCGTGGGACAAAAACCCAGAGGCTTTGGCCAAGTGGGCTGAGGGCAGGACAGGTTTCCCCTGGATCGATGCCATCATGACCCAACTGAGACAAGAGGGCTGGATCCACCATCTGGCCCGACACGCAGTCGCTTGTTTCCTCACCCGCGGAGACCTGTGGATCAGCTGGGAGGAGGGCATGAAGGTATGAGGAGCTCATGATTGTGATTTTACTAATATGACAGACCTTCAGTGGCAGCACTCACATGCATGTGTCTTCACAGGTTTTCGAGGAGCTGTTGCTGGATGCAGACTGGAGCGTGAATGCAGGAAGCTGGATGTGGCTGTCCTGTAGCTCCTTCTTCCAGCAGTTTTTCCACTGCTACTGTCCCGTGGGCTTCGGCCGCCGCACCGACCCCAACGGAGACTACATACGGTGAGTTAGAAATGTACAGTGAAAACAAGAACAATTAAATAGTGATTAAAAAATATCAAAAAATGTCATTCTTTTTTTCCATGCATTACAATATATGTCCTGCTTAATTTTTATGTTTTCTGAGCAAAAAATTATCATTATCATACATTTTTACCATGATTTACAGAAGACACCCATAATGTCATTCAGTTTAACAATAGTCCAAATACCAAAAAATCTTATTAGGCATATTTAGAACAAGAATCATTAGATGACATTAAAATAAGGATCACAGTGCAGCCCCCCAAAAACAAATTAATTGTTATTTTAAATCGTTACCACTATCCTTCAAACTACTAGGTTTTACCAATTTGTCAGCAAGATGTTTTTAATCATTTAAAATATATATTTAAAAAATCTAGTATGCTCACTTTTCCTTTATATATTTTAAGAAGTACAGATTAGAATAATTATGTTGTTTCATTTTACATAAATATACCTGATATGCTGAATGAAGATGGAACATTACACCCATATTTTACCAAAAGTTAATTGAGACATTAAAGTAGACATTTTACTTCTATATACTTCTTTCTATATACCTAATCACTTTTGTAAATGTAATTTGATGTGGACACCAAAATGGGACATCTCCATTTTGACTCATATATATAAAATCTACTCTCTTTTATCTGTTGAAGGCGATATTTGCCAGTGTTAAGGGGTTTCCCAGCCAAGTATATCTACGAACCCTGGAATGCTCCTGAAAGCGTCCAGAAAACAGCCAAATGTATAATTGGTGTACACTACCCCAAACCCATGGTGCATCACGCCGAGGCAAGCCGCCTCAACATAGAGCGTATGAAACAGATCTACCAGCAACTATCCTGCTACCGTGGCCTGGGTAAGACAAAAACTAAGGGAAAAGAAAATGCCACACTAACCCATACATCACTCTCTGAATATGTTGCCTGCAACATTTCTTGACAGCTAGACTTATACCTACAAAAACATAATGATGTAAATCTGATTAATCCTTATAAACTCAGGCTCCTGGATATTGAGGGCTGATTTTTGTAAATTGTATATGACTGGATACCTGGATTAGCAGAAAAATAGCAGAGAATCTGGATGGAACAAGTTTGTGTTCTTCTCTGACTGATGCCTCTCTCCCTACAGGACTGCTGGCAATGGTGCCATCCAACCCTAATGGCAATAGTGAGAATTCCACAACCATAAAGGGATTCCAAACAGGAGATGTGACCAAGGAAGTCAATGCACCTTCAGGTTTGGACACTCCCTAACTTCCCTATATTTTATACATGCTACTCTGTATTAGGCATGTCTGCTCATTTTAATTTCAATTAAAAAATGAAAAATTCAACTGTGAATTAACTAATTATAACATACACACTACTATATCTGATAGATTTTCTTTAATTCATCTCAGGCTATTCTCAAGGTGAATGGCATGGCAGAACGATGGTTTACTCACAAGGAGAGCACCAAACAAGCAGCAGCATGCCACCTCAAGGTATAAATGCTATGCCAATGACACATCAATACCTATATCTGCAATTATCAACAATCTATCATTAAATCTCAGCAGTATTGCTATTTTTCTATATGCAAAACATTACATGATTGTTTATCTCGCAGGTTTTGCAGGCAACACTAGTAGCACAATGTGCTACAGGCAAGAATCTCAGCAGATATCTGGTCCTGCTGTACAGCCAGGTAATGACCTCCACATTTAACCAGAGGGCTGTCTAATGTCATACAGATTTTACAGTCAGTGTTATAATTTTTAAATGTCATTGTCAGGACGAGGGCTACACAGCAGCACCTTCCAGACATCTGGAAAACGACACAGCGAGGAGTCTGGTCCTGCCACAGGCTCAAAAGTCCAGAGGCAGTGCAGCTCTTAAACATCAGGTCTGTCGCTAGTTGTCTATATTTGAATTATTTGTTTTTTTACTTTTCTGAGAAAAAGAAAAGAAAAAAACAAACAAAAAAACAGAAAATACAGGAAAAACATCAAGATTGTGAAATATTATTGCAATTTAAAATAATGATTTTCTATTTTAAAGCACTTTATTATCGATGTTGAAAACAGTAACAATATTATTACAATATCTGTAACAATATACACTACTGTTCATAGGGTTGGGGTCAATACATTTTTTTTCTTGCTTTTTTTAAAATAAATAAATACTTTTATTCAGCAAGGGTGTGATAAATTGATAAAAAGTGATAGTAAGACATATATTGTTGAAAAAACATGTCTATTTTGAATAAATGCTGTACTGTTTAACTTTTTGTTCATCATAAAAAGTAACACAGGCTCCAAAAAAATATTAAGCAGCACAACTGTTTCCAACACTGATAATAATTTAGCATGTTAGAATGATTTCTGAAGGTTCATATGACACTGAAGACTAGAGTAATAGCTGATGAAAATTCAGCTTTTCATCACAGAAATAAATTATATTTTATTGTATATTAAAATACCAAACCATTATTTTAAATTGAAATAACATTTTATATAATTTTACACTTCCATTGAATTTATTAAACATAATTATAAAATTATATAAAAAATATATATATATATATAAATAAATATATAAAATAATTAAAATAACCTTTTTTCAAGTGTTTCTGTTTTGCTTTCTGTCACAGTCTTATACTTCATGAAGCATCATTTGCATTTTCTTGTGTTTTTTCAGAAATGGTCGACGCAAAGCGGTCAGCACAGACTTCGCAGAGGCCTGATTTTTTTTGTTTGCACCTTTTTCGAGTTGTTACATTTTGCATTTTTATAGAGGAAACCAAAATCCCACTGACGGGAGCGCATGATTCTCTCTATAAGCACATCAACACATAGCACTTCGAAACAATCAGACTGTACATTATCACAGGGACTTCACCCAAGCGGTCACCAACATCCTGACAACATTGGAATTACGTTGCGGCTCTGTGATCTGCACAGCTGCAATGTTCTGTCAACGTTGCGTTCATGTTTGTACTGTTTGGGACTAAATTTTTGTGTATATAAGGATTTGACAAATACTCACATACAAAATGTAAATATTTAATATTGTATGTGCTTTCTCTATTTCATGTAGTCATAGACCCATTGATATATTTTTGATATAAAGAATTATTGTGGATCAATTTTACTCTCTTCTTTATGAAAGCATTTTAAAGCATTTGTAGACTGTCCATGCCTATCCTCGGGCTGCTTGCTTGCACTACGTTTTTCTTGATTTCTCCTTTGCTTGCTCTTTCTCTCTCTGTCTCTACCACAAATGTTTGTGATCTCTCACTTTTCAGACTGACATCTGTCTTGTACACCTTCTCAGTCCCCGTTTACTCCTCTCTATCTGGGTGTCCCTCCATTGCTGTAAACTGTGTGAAACTATAATTCACCACCGTGTTTCTCATCCTCTCACATTGTGCTTGTTTAATAAAGTGTAAATGTAAATGTTGTCTCGCTCATTTACTTACAGGATGCTGTTCTGTCACGCAATCTGCTGAAATTTTTCCAGTGACTAATGCTGATTCCATTAAATAGCATAGCTGATGATCTGTACATAAACAAATAAATAGATAAATAAATTATATATATTTTTTTACTTATAGAAATATAAAAATAAATACATATATTATTTTGAAACCAAGCAGCATCTACAAGCAGATAGTGCTAAACATTTTCTGAAAACTAACCCTCCTTAACTTTTTTGCAAATATCTGTAACCATTCGGTGATGAGGTTATTTTAAGTGGATTTTTAAAGACAGTTTTACTCAAGTAAAATTATTCATTTAAAACTCATTTACTCAAGCAAATGTCTAATCACAGTTCACCACATTAACTATAACGTCTGACAATCACAAAGTGTCCAAAACACTGATTATGTTCCAAACACTGGTTTAAACTTAATGTTAAGCAATAAATGTATTGATTTACAACTTAAACTCTAACACACTTGTTTGTTTATGCTATCTTTTTTCCAACAAATGCTCCTTGGTTTTGTTATGTAATGCGAAGACACTGGTACTATTTTTAGGGTGAATTAAGTAATTTTGTAATAATTTTGTCAATGTAATTTTGAGGGCTGTATTTAAGAAATGGGACACTGTATCACATAATATGCAACTTAAAAACATTACAATATTGACTGCTTACCTAAAACACAAAGACAGATTGAAACGCACAAAAGTTGTTCAGAAACATTGTCAGTTGTCGGAATCCCAAGGACAAATATATATATATATATTAAAGTTTAAAGAGAAACGGGAGAAATGTTTGTTTACACTACAAGACGACATTAGCTGTGATTCAAACAGATGAATTGTTTGACCACGCCCCCACGTTACTGAGACATGAGGTCTACAACATAATTATTTATTTCTTTGTATTAGTAATCTCAGTCCGTGAACGATAATGACTGGACAGATATGAAATTATTTTTTCCTGCATGTTAAAATATTGCACATGCATAAACCATAAACAGTTGAGCGCACGAGGCGCATCTGTCGTGTTGCGTAATTAAGTGACAGTACATTTCATTACATAATAAATTAAACTGCACAGCCACCTCTTTTCTCTGTCACGAAGAAGACTCATCTGAAAGTGTCTGCTAAATCTCTGTTTGTCCCAGATTCATAAAGTCCGTGTATGTCCACACGACGGCGCTGTTCATGCGATTTGCTTACTCAAATGCACAGTGAAGTTTCACCTGTGGCAACAAAATAAATTCCACATGTGGGAACGTATTGTTTAATATAATACTGTTAATTAATTTTTTTCATGATTAGGCCTTGATTAACCTTATTATTTCATGATTAGAATGCCTTAAAGACACTTACTATTTTGATGTAGGCCGGTACACTTTAAACATCATAGAAGGCTATCCCTGTTGTTTAACCTATCTTAGGAAAACTCGTTTTAGTTAACTTTGTATAATCTTTTGAAGTAATGAAAAGCTTTATATACATCTATATTCTCTTAGTAAATCATAACTCATTGCATGTAAGACTGCAATTTGAGAATGCAAACTACTAACAGTTTATAATGTATTTCCAGATTTAACAGTTGCAAAATAAAACTCTCCTTCGAGCCGGATTCGAACCAGCGACCTAAGGATTACAGTGTTATTCCGCTACAGTCCTCCGCTCTACCAACTGAGCTATCGAAGGGATACGTCATAATAGCGCGGTTGGAGTTTTACATTGCATTACATTATTCAATGCTCAGTATGACTGGCTAGCAGTTAAATCATTTATTTAGGAGCATATGTTGTAACAGATAAAGCAGCAGCAGCAGTTTTAACATTAAGTGACATGACATCTGACGCACAGATGCCATTGGCACATGCCACTATGCTCAGTGACACTTCCGGTTTTCAGTGGCATGTGTCACTAAAACCTGTGACACATGTCAATGGACTGCGTCTTGTGTCACTGACATTGTCGCGGTGCGTGTCGCACCTTCGGTAGTGACTGACACCTGCCGCTGGGTGCCGCTGCATAATGTAGATTGCGTGACACACGCACTTAACGGCAGAACGATATTGATTTAATTAACAGTATGTTGCGGTCAAGTATACGATTTATTGCATCGCGAAATTCATTTGTACAACAAATATTCCTCTGTTAAAGATTAAAATGTGTCTAATGCCCCTTAATGTGTATTTTTCATTGTAAGTTTATTTCCAGTAGCCTGCTTTGTACAATACATTCAAATACGTAAATACGCTTTTTTGTTGTTGCATAGATTTGACAGTTCAGCTTATCAGTTGTAATTATAAAATAATAGAGACTATGCAGAGGCCATAGCTAAAAAAAAAGAAAAGAAAAGAAAAATTAAACGTTTTAATCAAAAGTGCCACTACTAACTGACACTTGCCTATCCGAAATGACATAAAAATATAAACTGTCATGAGAAAACTCGACAAACCATTATAAAGTGATGTCTACTATTCTAACGTACTTTGTGAAACTTACACCAACCATTCAGAAGTGTGCTTGACCAGGCTTTTCACAATGCAATGCAATGTAGCCTAAGTCTGCAACGTATAATGTAAGTGTAGATGCTATTTAAACAAAATTTCTACTTATTAACGTGTCTGCAGAAAGTCAAACTCACGACATATCGGAGAAAGTATAACTGACTTGCAAATACGTTTAATTGACTTTTTTATTTAATCACTAAATTAGGCTATTTGTTATATTTGATAATATATGATAATATATGCCAATGAAAACCAATGGCATCTGTGCGTCAGATGTCATGTCAAGAACATATAGACGGTTTCATCGGGAGCACGCGCCTGGCCCCAAGTTAACTTCCGGTCTGTGTTTGTTTATCATTCTGGCTAGTGGTGCCAACTACAAACGCAGTTAAAGTTAAAGTGACGAGTAAGTTGGGCTCAGGTTGTTGTGCTGTGGGATGTGTTTCCCATACATTTATTTATTTGTGGAGACCCGCCACGATATCAAAACTGACCGATTTTCTTAATTGAATAAACATGAGCACGTAATGCATGTTTAAAAATCAAAACGAGGCGCTACGGAGTTTTTATATCACTGTATTTCTGAAGGGAGATTGTCTTTAGAAAATGTTCGATGTCATTTTGATTTCACCTTGCATGCCATATGCACCTGATAAAGCAGCGTTTGTAAGCCTCAGCTGCTTGTGCAGTACAACAGCCGTTACCGGGGAAACCTCTAGTTCTCCCGCTTTATTAAAGCGCCTCCTGTTGGCAGAGAATGAATTTGCATTTTTAATAAATCCGTCTGATTTACGCAGCAAACATATTTTGCTTGTTATCAAAAAATAATCTATTCTATAGGGACTTAGTTGTTGTTATTGATTCTATTTGGATGTCTACCGGAAGTTAAGTTAGGGCCACAAAAGCGCGCATGCGCAGTAACGTCTGTTTATGTTGTTGCCGTTGAAACCGTCTATAGGCTAATCCAAAAAAAAAAAAAAAAAAGTAGTTCTCGTAGCAGGTTGGAGTTGGCATGTGCTTTTTTAGTTGCTTTCAGATTGCATTTCCAACCAGCTCTCTAGAATAATCTATCTGAATGTTCAAAAATCAAAGCATTTAATGCTGGATTATACATTTTAATCTCCGAGTACAATTAGTAGCCTACACTCCTGAGAACGTAAGTACAAAACACAAGGAATTTAGTGTCGACGTAAACACATGCCTAATTGGTAGCTGTATAGTAAAGAGTGAGAAATATTTCTAATACACAATTTTAATCTATTCCTTTTTAAAATATCAATGGCGTTTTAGTTTTTAAATATGTGATATTGTGGATTTTTTGTGTATTATTATTTGTTTGTTTATTTTGTCCGTTGTATTGTCTGTTTTTTGACCAAGTTTGATGATAATGATGATGATGATGATGTATATACTACAGAGGGAAAATTGCTACCGAAACTGTTGATTGGTTATTTGGGGAAGCTGTCAATCGTTGCAAACACTGGGCCCCTATTGTTAGATTCAGCTGTCCCTTGCTTCGTCTGTCCAATCAGAAATCTGGTTTAAATAAGACCTCCACCTGTCACTCACAAATAACATGCTTGCACCCCTCAGTACAAGGGTACAGTGAGACCATAAAGACTATTTATAATCAAACAAGGGAGGAAGAAGGGCAAATTTATTCTTCATTCTCGAGGTATTACTCATCCTGACTATTATCAAGGAAGAATTTACTAAAGGACATAAGAGCAAGTCACACTGATTATGTGTAAAACAGACACAACTACTTAAGTGCATATAAGTGCACTTTTTATGAGTTCACAATGATGTAACACTAAAACCAGCATTAATAAGGTGGAGACATACTAATGCCGCAGAGTTATCTGGTTGTCTTGGAAGAAGAATATATATACACTCTTTATTTTAAAGGCTTTTCACCCACTTCCCACAGAACATATCAAATAGAAAATCGGCATGACTTTTTAACCAAATTAATGGCGGTTGTACCATAGGATTCCAATGGTAGAGTCAGCCAGCTGACATGTTAATACATAAATAGTTGTATAGATGCCACTAAACACTTGTCTGTCTTTGTCTGTTATCTCTCTGTCTTCCATCATCGGGTTCCATTCATTGTCTCAGGGGTGGGGGTACAAAATTCTCTGCGTCATTTTGGAATGCTGAAATAGAAATGGAATTAATGAGAGTTCTGTGAACCCAAAAATGACACAAAGACAGTCAAAGCAGTTGATAGAATGAAACTATTGATGCTATCAATGCCTAAATATTAGTGGTCAGTTAATCTAATCAAACATGGTGTGAAAGAGGATCCCTACCATTGCACAAGTGTGCGGGTGCATCTGTTTTGAGTCTGAAATAGGCTGCTCACACCACAAAGGTTTTAGGGTGGCAGAGTCAGAGGTTAGAGGTCAGGGTCTGTGTATAGGACAAGACAAGGCCCTGCATGGTAGAAAATAGATCCTAGGTGCATCTGTTCAAAAAGCTTACCCAACAGCCATTTAGTAAATGTCATACGGGAAGGGAGGCCCCTATAAAACCACCAGGCATCCATGGAGAACATCTCAGTCCATTCAGGATCTTTACCACCAGCTGTAAAGTCATCATACCTCAGTGATCCCCTCTTCGCGAAACACTCAGAAAGAGCACCATGTGTGACACAGAGGAGTTTGTGGAGGAGTTTGAGGAAGAACAGGAGGAGGTGAACGAAGAGGAAGAGGAGGAGGCTGAAGAGTTTGAAGAAGAGACTGAGGAGGAAGAAGAGGCTGAAGAAGAAAAAACTGATGAGAAAGAGGCAGAGGAGGACACCAAACCAAAGCCCAAGATGTTTATTCCCAACATTATGGCACCAAAGCTGCCTGAAGGAGAGAAGGTGGACTTTGATGACATTAACCGGAAGCGTGCAGAGAAGGACTTCAATGAATTGCAGAGTCTCATTCAGCTGCACTTCTCCACCAGGCAGAAGGAAGAGGATGAGCTCGTGGCTTTGAAGAACCGCATTGAGCGGCGTCGGGCTGATCGTGCCGAGCAGCTGCGCGTCAGAGCAGAGCGTGATCGCGAGAGGCAGGCGCGACTTGCTGAGGAAAGAGCACGGCGTGAAGAAGAGGCCGCCAAACTGCGCGCTGAGGAGGATGCCAGGAAAAAGAAGATCCTTTCCAACAAGGGCTATGGTGGCTTCCTGCAGAAGGTGGATCAGAAGAAAGGCAAGAGGTTGACAGAGCGCGAAAAGAAGACCAAATGTCTTATGGAGCGTCGCAAACCCCTCAACATCGATCATCTCAACCAGGAGAAGCTGGGAGAGAAAGCCCTTGACCTTTGGAAGTGGCTCACTCAACTCCACGCTGAGAGGTTTGAGCTGGCAGAAAAGTTAAAGAAGCAGAAGTATGACATCAACGTTTTGCGGAACCGCGTTATTGACCATCAAAGAGGAGCCAAGACAACCAAGACCACCAGGAAGTCCTGGAAATAAATCCATCAGATTGACACATGCAATGGCACAAAACAGAGCCAAAAAGGTTTGCTGGAATCACAGTTTCAAGTCTCGCATTGAACTTTCTAGGACATCATTTCTAGTTTTATTTGTTTTGATTAATAATTGCTCCTAATGTTACACTTTATTCAGTTAGCATTTTTAATGGGTTTATAGTGTTACTTTGTTTCGTGTGATCTGAAGTCTTGATCTCATGCTGTAAACCTTTAAAAAAAAAAAAAAAATTTCCCCTCTGTGCACAAGATTTTACAATATGCAGTAGAAATGCAAAATCAAAATGTTTTGCATATATTTGAATGTATGTTTTGTTTTTTGCTCATTAACCCCAGAGTTATCAAACATATAATAAAAGCAGTAATTTAATTTTTGGAAAAGATGCACATGCATCTTAACTTGAAAGTCTCAAAGACTGCTTTTCTACAATTACTAATTAATCTACAAAAGCTCTTGCAGAAAATACAAATAAGGAATCATTTTAAATGTGGAATTAAGCACTGGAATAAACAATAAATAAAGCCATTAATAAACAAATACATCAAGATGTTATATGAATGGAAAAGGTCTTTACTGTATCAAACATAAGGCACATACCGTAACAGCAGTGTTTTAGCACATACATTAAAGTATTCAAAGTATCCTTTACATACAGTGTATATATGCTAAATTATGTGCGTATTAATTTATGTAATAGAGTTCCCAGGACGTGATGTTCTTCATCTATGAAGTCCCATTTTCCACATTCCACTCCATATAGTGAAGTTTGAGCACCCAAGTGATTCAAAAAGTACACAAGTACACAGTTTATAAGCTAAACACACATTAAACAATTTAAGGCTCACCCAACTTTAATGGCCTGACTGCAAACCAATGAGTTTAAAAAAATTTTTGTACATAACTGTATGCAGAATTTTATAGTAGTACAAACTAGTTTCCTTACAAAATTGGAGGCATAATTTGTAATCTGACAATAAAGTTTTAAAACACATTGATCACATTGGTCCCACTAACAGTTTAAGAATTTAAGAACCTCAAGCTGTAATAGATGATTATTTGGATTAAATTATCAAGCCCACTTTGTCCAAGTTAGCCTCTTTTTTTCCCCAAATAATATGACCTTGCAGTAAGATCTAGAAATGCTGGTTGTTGCTGCTGATCATTTTGGGATACGAAGTCCCAATGGAGTGCCCAAATTTGTACACCACAATCTCAAGGAGGTACTCATCCACCTTCACTGTAACTTTGCTCCCATGCTCATTAGACAGAAAGAAGACAATAGTAAAGAGAGCCACCTCGAACTCTGGGCTGACGCCAATGAAACAACTGCCCACCGGCTTTACAAGGCCATTCCAGCTGAACTGCAGGTTCAAGATGTGATCGTCCTCATCCGGCTGTGAAATTGAACCAAATGTAAACATTGGAAGTAATGCACACAAAGCTATATTAGTTTGGTTATATAATATTTCCCTCATCAAATGAATTTAAAATGATGAAATACCGTTTTCTTGTTATTTCTGGCATTGTATCCTTTGTAGTCCACATGATTGTGTTTCTCCTGGTGGTAAAACTGGACCCAGTTGTGGAGGCCCATGATCTCTTTACCATGTTTGGTTTCACCAACAAACACATGCTCAAATCCACAGGAATCTTCACTGCCTCAGAGACAAGTGGAAGATGGCTGATCAATAAAAACTTCTTAATGTATAAATGCTAAGCATGTATATCAGCACATAGGTTTCCAGCAATATGATGGCAAAGGATTTTAACATCTTGTATGTCAGTTACTCATATAACAAACCCAGTTCAGGTTATGTGATGTATGCCAGCCCGTTCAAAGGAGGATTATAACTCACCCTGAATTTTTGTCTCTGCGATAGAGCTTAAACCAGATGTCATAGAGCTGGCTCTTAAACTGAGCCGGATCCGACTGGGCTAGACCTTTGCGCACTAAATACCTGTGGGCACACTGCAAAGACGAAACCTGTCAGAACAGGACTGAAAGAATACATTTCTCTTCACTTGTACAGGTTTTGCATGTATTTGCAGAATGTCGTATTATTATAATAGTCTCCTCCAACCAACCAAGTTGCTAAATTTCTACATGTGCAATATATTACTAAATAGCAAGGCAAAAACAGTGATCATTGAGCAATAAGATACCTTCATGACCTCTGTCTTGAGAATAGCATCCAGAAAAAGATGATTTTCCTGAAGCTCCTCTTTTGTCACATGCTCAGTCACTCCTGTAGACATCTCATAATTGTCCAGCAACTTTATGAAGTCTGAGAAGAGAAAGTAAATAAAACAGCTGTCTAAACAGTATTTATAATCAGTAACTAATGTACTAAATTTTTTTTTTTTTAGTTTTCATTAAAGTATAAGGATGCAATTAAAAACATGATATTAAATGCTATGCTACTACGTTAGAATAGAAATGGCCTATAGCTACTTACAGGTGTAAGTATCAATGCTTTTGAGCTTGTTTTCATTGACATAGGAGAAGAGAGGAGCTCTAGCGCTGTCCCTGGCATTACTGCCTTCAGCTACAAAGCCAGCCTTCCCCTGTGAGAAAACAAATGAACTATAAACGACTGATTGATAAAGTCACCTGCAATTATGTATGTGGAACATATTACAATGCATTCACTTATTCATATATGTATTCTTCATAAATATGGCCCCTCTCCCAACCACATACCTGTAGGTTGATTTTATAGTCTTTTCCAGGTTTCATGCGGTTCACATCCAGCTTCCACAGTTCATTCAGCACTCCTGAGAGCTCCTGATTGATCCCTTGACTGCAGTAGAGAAAGCATGGCTTTAAACGTCTAAAATCAGTCAAGTCTGGCTGTACTGCTTAGTTAAGACAGCAATAACAACAATAACTGTGGTACCTATTGCAATTGTTATTAATGCTACCATGGATATTTTTAAGCCTTATTTTAGTTCATCAGTGACAAAAGTCCAAAGGTTATACAAGATGATAAAAAAGTCTTTATATATATATATATATATATATATATATATATATATATATAAAAAGTCTAGTTTACGTCATTCTTTAAAAAAAAAAAAAAAGGTATTTGTGTTGGACATAATATAAATTCATACATAATGGTAATAAACTTTTTTCTAAATTTATCTTAATATGTCATTTTATATTACATTAATATATTTTTTAAAAAACCTTGACTTTCTTAGTGATATATGCTCAATGTCATTTAAAATATTTATTTTGAATTCAAACACTGAAAACATCACAGAAGAGATCGTTTGTATGAACTGTACGTATTAAAATGACTTCATTAGGGAGTTTTCAACTGGGTTTAATAACAGGTGTGACCACTGATCTATATTAATGATCTCTATTATAGCTCAGATTCAGTGGGTGTGACTCAAAATGTAGTGTAATAAACACCGTATTCGAGCCGCTATATATGAAAAATACCTGACGTCAAGCCCGGTTTCTATTCTCTCGAAAGCGGAAATTAATTTGACACTTGATAGTTCACCTGTGCTTTTTATTCACAACTAGAGTTCAGAATAGCTTTTGGGTTACGCACAACGGAGGCTCAGAAGATTAACGTTAGATGTAAAACATGACACACAGCTCATGTCCATGTGAGTCACCCTAACATGAAAGCACACAACACAACAACTGGTTGCCAAGTTTAGTTCCGTTCACAAAACACAGGTTTACGGGAAAATCATTAAGGATTTAGAGCAGCTGTAAACTGCTGAACATGTTTGTAAATGTGGCATCGCCTCCACCTCAAACAAAACTCGCTTGTAAACTAAAACAACAAATTCAGTACGACAATAATGGCGAAAAAGTATGAATGTAAATATATACACGAAGCTTCGTAAAGAATATCATTGTGCGCATCCGTTTATTAACCTTCTGGAAGTTTACCAGATGTTATAACGTTACCCGTTTGCGCGTGAAAACTAACGTCAAGTTAAAAACATTGCATCTTGATTCGATCACACTTACAGTAACGTTATAGTTTGGCAAAAGCATAGTCATTATGATTTTAAAACCACAATAAATGCCCCTAATACCGTCTACGCAACTTTTTGAGGCGGGTGATCTAAAGCACAAAACGGAAAGACCGTTAAGCATCCTAATTTTCTCACCCTCTTGCCATCTTCGCAGGTTGACCCCCTTTGTGGTTGAAACAAGCACGTTTAGTCAGTCTCTCAAGCCATTAACAAAACTGGTTTTATTGTGATGGGTGTGTTTACGCTATGTCAAACATCGATAGGCGAATCTGACTAATGAGAGTGGCGCACGGTGACTGCCTCTCGTCCCGGATTGGTTGTTTTACCCAGAGGGCGAGGCATGAGATCCAGCAACTAGGGAGTGTCTGTTGTTCAACAGGTTAGCACTTGAAAAAAAAAAAAAAAGTCGACATGAAACGGAAAAAAAAAAAACAGGTTAGCACTTAGCAGTAAACATTCTCAGCCAGAAATGGTCAATTTTGTAATATTTATTTGCACAAAAAAAGAAAGATTTTTTTTGAGGAAAAAAAGGGTTAATGGGCAAAAGTGATTAGTGTTAACACTTTTTTATCAACTGATGACGTAAATATGTATGATCATATTACAATTACATGTGTATGAATGGCTATGATAACTTCATTAGAGAAAATCATTATGTGTTCTACAGTGACTGGAATAATTTGAGTAATTTTTTTTTAAGGGATGGTTCACTAAAAAACTGAACATTCTGTCATTTACACAAACTTATGTTGTTCCAATCCCATACGTTTTCTGTTTATCTTCAGAACACAAAATTAAGATTTACCATGTTTACCATATCAGATGTGCTCTATGTGCATTATTCAATATTTAGGTGAATATAAGCCTAAATAAATCTGTTAATCATTTGTCTCTTCATTTACTTTTTTAAAAAGTTTGGTTTAGTGAATGGACAAAACTGATGTGAGACTATTCAAAATATTTTATATCTTAATATCACCATTTGTGCTTGGATTTTTCATACCATGAACAGAAGTCTTATGAGTTTGGAACAACATGGGGATGAATAAATAATAACAGAATTTTTGGGTGAACTGTCTCCAAGGGTAAAGGAAACCAGACATGTTTGTTCTATTGTAATTCATGACTGTTTACTTGTCTTCAGTAAGCTTGTTTTTACTTAAGCTAGTATTTTTGTTTTTGTGTGTGTGTGTGTGTGTGTGTGTGTGTGTGTGATACTTAAATTTGTAACAAGAATTCTGAAATTTCAGTGCATCAAAAATTTTGATAGGATAAAAGTCCTATTTAAAGGTATATATATCATTATTGTGGGGGGGGGGGGGGGGGGGCTGTAATAACTCATAGCCCAGTGAGTTCTTAATGCAGCCCTGCGTGGATGACCAGCATTTTTGAGGGACTTGAATGAACAGTGTCATTGTATAGCTGCAATATTCTAGAAATCACTGATTTGGAAGGACCAATTTTATTATTATTATTATTATTAGCAGGATACGCAATCCGTTGCCATGGTTAGTTCTCATTCTCTATATGGAAACCTGCTTATTTTTTGTTTTATTTTGGCCTTTAAGTTAAAGATTCATTCATTCTTCATTGTATCGTTTGCAGGGAAGAGAAGCTATTTTATTGCATGATGATAATTAAATTTTTTTTCCTCTTAAGTTTTGTAGAATTTTGTTTACAATGTTGATCTGTTGATTAGAGTGGAAACAGTGTCGCTTTGGCCTTCATCAGGGCAACCTGCTGTTGGAGGATTTCAGTGGCTTGCCATCTTGCAATCTCAGCGAAAATTAGAGAAATGATGCCAGTTAAATATGATTAAGGAAATTAGCACCAGGTACCAGAATACCACCAATAACTTTTTTTTTTTTCAAATATCTCATTTAAGTTTTTTATACTGTGCTTCAAAATACAATTAATTTATGAAATATGCTTAAAGAAACTGCCCTTCCTCTCCTGTTAGGATAAGTTAAAATAAAACTAAGCAGTGACCTTGGATTTTTGGAAATTATTAAAATGATTAAAAAATTCTCTAATTTTGATCTTTTTTGCTTTTAGTTGAACAGCATATTCAAAAAGGGAATGTGAGATAAAGAACAAACAACAGCAATAATAATGGAAAATTAACACAGATAGACGATTTACAAAATGTTTATGATTTTGTAAATTTGTATTATTAATATTTACATCTCACGATTTGCTCAACAGCGCCAGTAGTCTTCGACCGGAAGTTAGGGCGGAGCTTGTAGCAGGGAGCAGCGGACAGCAGCACATGGTAAGTTGTTATTACAAATGTCAACATTGATTGGTAAACAGTTTATTTACTGATTTGAGTAATGCGTTATATAGGCTGGGCGATATTCATGCAATAGGTGTATGCGTTATCTCGTCAGTAAACTGGCTCCGATTAGCTGTAACCTCTACCTGTTTTCAAATGGAGCGCATTTAATACATGGAGCCGTGAGGTTCACTGAGAAGTTACTAATATCGCGTTCATTATCGCAGATGAATCGCCTTCAGTGAACTACGGCTCCGTGTATTAAATGCCGCTCCATTTGAAAACAGGTGATGGGGATTTACCGCTAATCAAGGAGCCGGTTTTACTGACGAGATGCACATGCATATTGCATGAGATAAATCGCCCAGCCCTAGCTGGTACCTAGTTAACTTTTACATCGTTTGGATTGGCGTGCTTAAATATTGCAATGTAAAAGTTGCTTCTGTTGATTTTATTGGTAAATACGACTTTTATCGCTGCAGGCGCTTGTGGGCGTTTCTAGTGCTGTCGCTCAAATGTTATTGGTAGATTCCTTATCAGGATATATATTTAGAAAATGCTATTACAAATTGTATATTTTGCCGGAAAAACTACTATAATATTTTAATCTGATTATTTATTATAATTATTTAAATTACGCATGCATGTCATTTGTTATGCTTATACTAGGCTGCATCATTTCTCAAGTCTTTTCCCCAGGTTTCTACTAGCTCTGTAACCAATGGAATCTTAAAACTTTTTTTTTTTTTACAGCAAAATGCTACCACAACTTACTGTACCAGTCAAACGTTTAGAATAATTAAGAAAATTTGTTTGGTCAAAAATAGAGTAAAACAGTAATAGAGAAATATTATTACAATTTAAAATAACTTTTCAGTTTTAATATATATTGTAAAATGTAATTTAAGAGAGAGAAAGAAAGAAAGAGAAAATAAACACTTCTATTCAACAAAGCCACATTAAATGATCAAAAGTCAGAGTAAAGACCTGTCTAATGTTACAAAAGATTTCTGTTTCAAATAAATGTTGTTCCATGTACTTTTTATTCTTTAAAGTGTCCTGAAAAAATGTCCAAAAATATTTTACGCTGTGAAAACTGTTTTTAACATTTATAATAATAAGAACCATTAAATAATAATTGAGAACCAATAATACATGATAAAAACTGAACATCAAATTAGAATGCTTTCTGAAGGATCATGTAACACTAAAGACTGGAGTAATGACTGCTGGAAATTCAGCTTTGCCATCACTGGAATAAATGACATTATTATTTTATCGTTTTAAATTGTAATATTTCACAAAATGTCTGTTTTTTACTGTATTTTTGATCAAATAAATGCAGCCTTGATGTGCATAAGAGACTTCTTTCAAAACCATTAGAAAATCGCCCACCAGAATTGAAGAACTGAACCCCTGTTAGCTCTGAGGTTATTAATTGATGGTATATGCTTTTGTTAAAGCCAGCTGCTGTCTGCATTTTTTCAAATGATTTTTAAAATGATTATGTATGACAGCATAATTTATGGCGAACACTCTTTTTTCCAGAAGCACCATAAATGACATAATTGAGTCAGTCTCCCTTTGCTCTCAAAATACATAAATATTTGTTGTTTTATGCATATATTGCGTTATGCATATGTTTTATGCAAACTTAAGATATATTGTTTATATTGATGTAATCACAATTTTAAATGGAATATTTGTATTTCGACATTGTTTTAAATTTGATTTTGTCGTTGTTAATGCTTCATGGGATTGTAGTTCTTTCCTTTATAAGCTATTAAGCACACAGTCTTATACTTTTGTCTTTTGTCCAATTTTCAAATAATCTTTGGCCTCAAAAAAAGTTTGTATTGTTGTGAATTACTCTGTAGCTGGTTGATATATGGTGCTTTAATGAAGAATAATGAGTCTTGCTGTAGCTCAATCAGTAAAGCATAGCTAGCAACACCAATGTTGTGGGTTTGATTCCCAGGAAAACTAGGAGCTGATAAGATGTATGCCTTGAATGCAAGGTCATTTTGGATAAAAGTATCTGCCAAATGCACAAATATATATTAAAAAAAAATATTTTTTTTTACATTTTTTTTTTATTATTAATTTAGCAGACGCTTTTATCCAAAGCAAAATGCTTATGTAACTAATGCCACTGAAAAAGTGGGTGGGCACAAATAAACACATATTTAAGATTAAAGAGGAGTAAATTTCAGTAACCTCTAATGTTGCCTCGTCAGATTTGGTGAATGTGTGCAGCTGTTCACATCTAACCAAAGTGCTTAATAGGGTAAAAATAAAGAGGTTTAGACATCACCTAAGTAAAGTAAGTTCTTCTTCTGCTATGACTGGCGGCCCATAGAACTGCTTGCGGGTCTCAATATTAACCATAGCAAGTTTGGAGTCTCTAACTCAAACCCTCTACTCCCCCACCAGTTCAAAGATACATTTATGTTTATGCTAATAACTTTTGCATTGTAGAGAGTCTTGCATTTTGCAAGTCTAGAAAGTCTTTTCCTGTGATTCCGTGGATTCCGTGGCTTTTGCGAGTCGAATGCATACTGAAATGTAAATTTTTACAGGTCAAGATTTTTCACAATTTTGAATTAACCCCCCCAAAAACTTTTTTTTCCTAACTCATTCTAGATGATTTGTGTGGTTTTCACCAAAATTGGCTCAAATTAAAAATCGAAGTTAAATCGAATAATGCGTAAATGAATTCGATGAAGAGCACGCCAAAATGGATGTGAGGCTATATCTCCAATCTCCGCAACCCTTTAGTGTAAACTAAACTTGTAGGGTGTTATCCACCTTTTTCCTAACGTAAAAATGGGCACGGCCATTTGTAAATTCTATGGGTCTAGCTTCCGGTCTCATCCACGTCCAGCTATTTTTAGCTGTACAAAACAGTTGGTTTTGCTGCTTGATATTGAAAATTGGTGTGTCTTATCATATTATTTTAATGTATTATCTTAATTATGATCACACTGGTTTGTAGTGCAAACAGTTTTAGCGTTTACTGCACGTTGTTATTCTCCTCGTTATTTACCGATAGCGGCTAATGAACCGGAAGTCTCACCCATAGGCTTACTTCCGCGTTGAAGAAGAAGGTGGATAACAACCATGACTGGAAGATACCTTTACAGTTTTGCCACAGTGCCACCTAGTGGTCTGGAGACCACTGACAAATGGCTATTTTTGCTTATAATTTCTGAATGGATTGGCCTGAGTCAAATGAAATCTAATTCAGCCATTTCGGGCAGCTGCCATTTTGAATTTTGATGTAAAATGGCATATTTTACAAACGCATTGAGGTGTCATTATTAAACTTGGTATGTGTCATCGGCACTATGCTCTGAGGGTACTTGAAAAAAGTTTAGAGGCCACCTTGTGGTCAAAAAGTATAATACATTTTTAAAAAAATGTTAACTTGATTAATTTTTCCTATTGTCATGAGACTGGTCTTGACAGATTCCTTGGATTATGCTGAGAACATTAATAAAAATGATGACATAATCAGTCAAACTTCTTGTCCGTCATTTTGTACAAAATGTACTTCTTCAAACTCCTCCTAGACCTAGACCATTGGTCCAGTTTTCACTTTGGTCCATTGACACCTCACACTGACCACACCACATTAATTTGGTAACCTTGCCACCTATTTGTCAAAATGATAAACCTGTAAGTCATATTACTAGTGATTGTATTTATGATTTTCAACTATTTTGACTAAAATCATCTTAAAATAGCTTTAACTACTCATTGTTTCAGTTGGTCTGATGCTTCTTGCCATGCTTAACTCCTCATTTTGCCTCTGTTGTACTTGGCTTCTTAATTGCTGATTGCAGCTAGGCCTATATTTTAATTAATGTTTTTTGATGCACAAATAAATATCATAATGGTAAAACACAAACTTGCACTCTTAATGGTCTAATAAGATTATTCTTGAAGTAAATGAACCTGTTTACAGCAGCCAATGTGCATGAGCACCAGGCATGTTCTCGCACAAATATTTAATGAACAGCAACTATTAGTTATAGATTTGTCTAGGTCAGGTTCTTCTTGTACTAACAAGTCACACACTCTTTACCTTTTTCAGCAGAATGACAATAAGTGAACAAGGCTCCCCTGGACACTTCACATTAGAGACAATAAAGGTATGTCTGCTTTCACATCTCTAATTGAGAGACTACTTTTAAAAATTCATGTCACACCACAGGATGATTTAATTGCAAAAACAAGATAAAAAAAAATTGTGAAGAAGTTATGTTATCTTTCTTTTCTATTAACATCTTGCCAAACATCATGTTTTAACAGTACTAGTTATTGTTTGACTCATCCCAATAATTTAAATATAAAATTGGTGTTTGTTGTTTGTCGCAGTTGTGATTTGCTAAAGAGCATTTGATTGGTCAAAAACAGTGGAAAAAATATACATTAAAATGGCTAGGAATGTTATGCAGGATGAGGCATAAGGATTTCTGGTCTATTTTACATGAAGAAAGAACCTCTGCATTTTGTCAACACTAGAATACAAATATTATTCTACAATATGTTAAGTAAAACTGTTTTTTGGCAACTATCTATGTATGAAGGCAGACACATCCTCCATGAAGTTTAATCACAGACATTGGTTACATTTTGCTTTCTTGCTGAACTCTCTGTCAGATCTTTAGAATAAATTATGTATTATATTATACTCCTTATATTCACCACTGATTTAGACTAAGTTTTATATTCTTATGTTTTAGATATACTATATGGATTAATGTTGGGATGTGTTCGGACCACACAGAGCTCTGGGACATGTGGATGGATGTAATGATGGACAGCTGCTCATGGACAGGTGAGACTTATTATATGTGTTTGTGTTTTATTGTATACTTGACATGTAGGTTACCATCATTTTCTTTTTGGAGGGTAACCCCTCTAGAAAGCAAATGATGGTAGCCTAAACGGGTGGGGAAGGGACAGCGGTTCAAAATTTTTATACAGCTAAAAAAAATTTTTTTTCTGTCAAGAAGCATAACCACTGCTGGACATGGTGCCAGGGCTCAGGGGGGGGACCCAACTCATCCCCACCCCTTCATTCACACAACACTCACTCATATTGCAGAGATCCAGCTGGGATCAAACCAGCAACCTCTGAACCATGAGGCAGCGCTCTTACCAGTGAGCCACAGATCTCTTGCTTAAACATCTGCTGGAACTTATATTTCACTATTCACCTGCATGTGATTTTACAATAAGCTAGTTAAAGCTTTGGCAGAGCCTCTACTGAATCAGTCCCCACAGCAATCTGGCTGGAATCAAACCAGCAACCTCTGAATTGGGAGGCAGCGCTCTTACCTTTGAGCCACAGATCTCTTGTCCAGCTATGTGAAGGAACTTAGATTTCACTATTCACTTGTGATTTGGCAATAAACCAGTTAAAGCTTTGGCCAAGTCTCTCAAATTTCATCCGCACTTCTTCATATTACAGTGATCTGGTTGGGATTGAACGAGCAACCTTACCCATGAGCCACAGATCACTTATCTGAGCATATGAAGGAACTTATACAGTATTTCACTATTCACCTTTGATTTTACTATAAACCAGCTAAAAATTTGGCAGAGTCTCTCTGTTGGGTGACTGCAATCACAACATGCTGAGGAGGGATTTGAATCCTTGTCCTCATTACAACTTTATTAACAGTGAACGCCTGTTTAGCCACTTGCACCACCATGGCTCTCACACTGAATCTTGGTGTTTAGGGAAGTTTGACAACAAATGAATCTAAGCAATAATGGGCTTTGAACTCAACACAATGCTTCATCTCCTGAGCCACTGATATTGGCTTTTTTTTAAAAAAAAAAAAAAAAGAAAAAAAAAATATATAGATCACTTAATTTCTTGGACATTTTAATAAATCACCTCATCTTTTCTAGAAAATTGTGTGCACTCATTTGTATGAAATAACATTGTTTCTACAGTATATGGGAAATTTCATTATTCTTTTTTTAATAGGAAAGTAGAGCACAGATTGAAATGTAAATGATGAAGTTGACACATTACATGACTTACAGTATCAACATTTCTGTGCAGTCACACCTGAATTATTTAAAACTAAGAATTATCCCCACTACCTTTTGGTTTTCTCAGACAGACAGAAGACAACTATCTCCAATGTTCTGAGTTAGAGGGGGTCGATTACAAAAGGTAAGAACCTCATGTTTGTGCAGATTCTGTTCAGCCAAATCAACAACCCCAGTTTAGGTGACTTACTCAAGTTCAACCAGATATTAATAATCAACAAGTTATCATCAGAAGGCAACATAGAAATAGGGTCTGTCCCAAAACCAGCACATGCAATCTTTGCAGTTGAGCATTGGTCTAATCAAAGAACATTATTTACACATTTTGATTTCTAAAAGTTTACACTTTTAAATGTCAGTTTAACATCCTGCACAATTTAGTAATTGTGATGCTTCTACGTTTAAAGTGATAAAAAGCAGCAACCAAATTAAATATAAATATTTAATTAATTTTATGCACAATGTTTTTCTTGACATCTCTTGATTTTGATGGGTTATGCTTAACCTTAAATACCATTTTATTTAAGGTTAAGCAAGTGTGGGAATTGGGACCAGCCCATAAACAGCCGTTAAGACATGGTGAAGAACCACCTCCGGATGACAGACTCATCCTCATGGGTGGACCTTCTCTTATGATTCTGTTTGCCTGCAAACCTGTATTTCTTGATTCTGGTCCAGCACTGCACATTTTGCATTGTCTGTCTCCTTTGTTTAATATGTTTAATGATTCAAATCGTCAACGCATTTTCAGAGAGCTACATGAACTGATCTGAGTCTGTCGGATTAGAGAAACAAACAAAATGTGCAGCACTGTGGGTCCCAGGACTGGAGTTGAGCGCTACAAACAGTCATCATTGTAGATCCATCTAAACAAAAAAAAGAAAGAAAGAAAGAACGATTCAGTTCTAAGTGTATGATTCCATACATGCTGTATTCAATGAGTAAAAACAAACCTGTATGCCCTGTTTAATGCAAGACAAATAATTTAATTCCCTGTTGTACACAAAACTAATAGAGTCTCGGAGAATCATTGTTATATTTTTTATTTGTGTTTACACTTTGACCATGTGCTTTTGAGTTCAACACATCACTTCATCTGTCTTACCCCATCAGTTGAGAGCTGATCTGGGTTATCTAAACTAGTAGATCCATATTACTCTGCTGGTCGAGACCCTGACAAAATCGTATGTTTTGTTGTAAAATAAATGAAGTTTAAATATGAGAGCTCTCGTCTGCGACTAAAACTAGAAACCGAAATGTAATTTTCCATCCGCTCCACTAGGTGGCGTAAGCGGCTTTAAACAACACGTGCAGACCGTTTTAAACACATCTTCTGCAGATGACAGCTCAGTGACAATATTTTAATGTCAGTAAACAACACACATTTCAGCTCTTCGACAAATAAACTGACGCGTAATGCGATAAAGTGCAGGAATCGAGCACACGACTCACCTGTAAGTACCTTTATCATACTCTTCACTTCTCTTGCAGTATTCTTATTTAGTCCTTTTCTATTTGTAAGTCATTATTTCGAGGGTGTCTTTAACTTAAAATCTACTTTTTAATCTTAAAATCTAATGTTTAAAATGGCTACTTGAATTAGGAAGGTTTATGAAGCTTCTATGAAAGTTTATCAGTCTTTGTTTACATGCTGCTCTCTTGCTGAACTCTCTGTTAGAGCATTCAGATAGCCTTCTAATATTCATATAGTGAAATAGGAGTATTATTCTGTTGTTGTAGTCTTGCTCTAGGCAATAATCTGCTGTTAACTACTGACCTGTTACTGTTCTTATTGTATTTTATTAATTGTTTATGGTGAATTAAAACCTGACCATAACCCTTAAAGATCAAAATAATGTAAATATTCCAGAAAACCAACAAACATTTGTTTTTGTTTTTTGTCAACACTCAGTTTTCTACTCAGTTTTCTATTCAGTGTTATAATTTTGTGACATCTAAAACAGTAATTTAATTTTGCCACCAGAACTAAACTGTGAAGAACAGTAGATTGAACCAAAATGATTTCTGATACAGCAGTATTTAAGTATGATATGCTTTGCATGATATTTTTCTCACTATATAGTTTTAACTTCATAATGTAGACAATGTCTGTCTTTATTGTATTACTGTCTTATTTTTAATGCGTTTCCCTTACAGAATAAGAGATGTGTTTGGACCACACTGAGCTCTGGGACGTATGGACAGACATTCACTGTAATGATGGACAGCTGCTCATGGGCAGGTGAGACTTCTAACTTGTGTTTGTGTTTTATTGTGTATTTGACACATAGATTACCATCATTTTCTTTTTGGAGGATCACCCCTCTAGAAAGATAATGATGGTAATCTAAATGTGCAGGGAAGGGCCAGTGGTTCAAAATTTTTATACAGCTAATTTTTTTTTTAAATATATATATCAAGAAGCATAGCCACTGCTGGACTCAACTCATCCCCACAACACTCACTCACTCGTATTGCAGAGATCTGGCTGGGATCAAACCAGCAACCTCTGAACCTTGAGGCAGCGCTCTTAGCAGTGAGCCATAGATCTCTTGTTTTAACATGTGCTGGAACTTATATTTCACTATTCACCTGCATGTGATTTTACAATAAGCTAGTTAAAGCTTTGGCAGAATCATCCCTACAGCTTCATATCACAGAGAGCTGGCTGGGCTCAAACCAGCAACCTCTGACCCATGAGGCAGTGCTCTTACCTGTGAGCCACAGATCTCATCAGAACACATGAAGGAACTTATATTTCACTGTTCATCTGTATGGGACATGCTATTTCACAATAATCCAGAAAATGACAGCATTATCCCAACGTGTTGAGGTGGGGCTTGAACCTGCAACTCTAGTGCAACCTCTTTCACAACAAATGTGTGTCTAGCCACTTGTGCCATCATGGCTTTCACGCTAAATGCTGGTGTTTGGGGCACTTTGTTGAACATAACAACAACAAGACATAACAAATATAAGCAATAGTGGGATTCAAACTCAGGTCTCTATGATTAAAACCCAATGCTTCATCTCCTGAGTCTGTTGTCTCGAGGAGAGTTTTGGATGGGGCTTTATTAAGAGCTTTGTTTTATTTGACAGAAAACTTAAGCAATTGTGGGATTTGAACCCAGGCTTTTATATTTGAAGATAAATGCTTCCTGGTAAATAAATCCTCTGTTCCACAGATTTTGTGATAAAGCAATGCTTCTTTTAGATAGGTTAAGATAGGTAAATAATTACTGCAACATTGTGATTTGAACAGGTCTCTTCTATAGATTTGTTCTTTAAAGACCTGCATTTAAAAACAGCATCATGTAAAACTGCAGGATTTGTTGTTGTAATATTTGATACATGGAAACATTAAGAAATGTGGCATTTGATCCTAGAATTAAAAGCAAAAAATCTGAAAAGCAAAAGTTTAGTCTCTGAACCAGAGCTTGTGATAATGGGAAATTGCTGTTTATTTTCAATAAAATGAGCTTAGACTTTTATTGTTTTTCAAGCTTTGCCAGTTTTACTAACATAAATCATTTAATTTCTAGCAGAATAACAATGTATGGGACTTTTTGGATTTATTGACATTGGACTCAAACCTGTGTCTCCATGAACCAACAGCTCTTATAAATGTATTAAAGATAATCACAGCTCACTCTAAAAAAAACAAAACAAACAAACAAACAAAAAAACGAACTAATGCATGTGCTCTTGATTTTTACATCCTAAATTTGCGTCTTTTCAGCTAAAAAAAAGTAATTTATTCACGGCTGGAGGATCCCATGGCATTCATCAATGCTCAGCTCAACTTGATCAACTCATTCTAAGCTTGAGCCTCATAGCAGGAATAAAAAGTTGTGTGTTTATGAGATTTTACAGGGAAATACGCTAATATCAGTTGAGTCATGAGTGGTATATTGTACTAAATAAGATGTTATGACACAAGTGATAAAAGTATTATTCTAATCAGTTTATAAAATCATAGTCATACCAAAATAAAAGTCTCCTGAATGACACAACTTTGAGATTTTAATTTTAAATTTTTATTTTGTACAAAAGAAAAAAAGTTTATGAAAATCAATCTATCCCCCTCTCTGAAAACACAATTTAGATAGTGGTATATTTGTATGTAAAATATCACAATGCAAATCATTTTAAAAAAAGAACACTCATTTTAAAAAGTTATTACAGTAACTTTTCTTATAAACATTTTAATCCATCTGCTATTTTCTGTTACTAAATCATGCTTATTTGTGTGTAATTCATAGGCTCTACATGCATGTGGCAGGTTAAATTGGCAGATAAGGTGACCTGCCTCTCTTGCAAGTAGGAGGAGCCTTTGAATCTGCAGCTGTGACAGGTCAGAAATTTTCCCAGGATTGAGTAGCATAAAATTGCTTCTAACCATAAAACTTGTATCCACCCATCTAATTCTTTTCCAGTCCTAGCAAGAATGTGCCACAGATTTACTCAATATATACAACAAAGATGTGCTTCTCTGGGATACAAAATGCAGTTTGTTTTTAGTAAATGTCAAGATCAATGTCAGTATCTGGGGTGTACGGCACAGCTGAGACTGTAGAAACACTTTCTAGGGCACTGGAATGTGTGCTGCACTAAAAGTGTAAGAAAAGCTTTCAGATGGAACAATGCATGTCTTCAAGGGTTATAAAATCACCCTCTGGAGAAGTTCCCTCGGTCTTTTTGTTTGTGCACCATTTTTCAATCCTGCTGTCAAGTTACTGCCCCCTTTAAAAGCATCTAGATGACTTGAACCAGGCTAAAATTTAGACAAGCTCAGATCCACCTCTGACCTGACTATATACACAAGATTTACATACAAAAATGTATGGTCTACATAAATGGCAGATATCTGAGAGAGTTGTCTGATATTGAGAGATTACGTTGCTGTACAAATCCGGGCATATAATAGATTTCTTCAGAGTGGAAGGAGGTCAAGGGGCAGGTGTACATGGTCCACAGGCTGGGGGTAAAACGGTGGGTCAGCGAGTCAGCCAACCTTAAACGCAGGTTGCAGCTCGAGCACACAATGTGGTTTGGACAGCAGGACTGTGAGGGAGTCTGCTTGGTTTGATTTGAGGAGGAATGATTTTTGGAGGTTGGTGGCAGGGCCAGAACAGGTCTTTTGATGGCACTTCGTTCTCTGAGGCGGTCCAGGGATCTTCTCAACTCTTGCTGTGCACCTTGAACCCCAGCCAGCTCCCGCTGATACTGCACATTCAGCGCATGTAGGGTCCGCTCAAGCTGGAGGCTCTGACGCCTCTGAGCATTAGCCAGGGAACGCTCTAAGATTGACATGAAATATCAACAAAAAGATTTGAATAAACTAGCCCATATTGGACTTAATGGAAATTGAAAACAATACAGTAATGTAAAGATTAATTAGTGTATTAATTTTTACTGATGCCTCGTTCATTGTGTCTTTTCCTTCTTGACAGAGAGATGAAATTGGACATGCCATGCTTGTCTGGAAGAGATGAAGATATGCAGGATCCAGTGACAAATCCTGAAAAGTTGAGAGCTCATATCATGTTTTTTACCTTTTATATATTGTTAACAGTGTAGCACTAAATTCAGCTTTCAGGGGGGTGATATGCATATACTACATTTATGTTTTTAATTTTACATATGCAAATCACAAGACACTAATAAGGAAATTTTGGAAAATTGTTAAGAAAATAATACATTAATGCATTTACTCACCCATGGATGTTGCAACAAGCATTTACTGTCAAGAAGCATCCAAATATTCTATCCCACCAAGACGATTTTTGTGAATACACAAACTTTTTCCTCTCTTTTTCAATCTAAAGATAGGAAAAAAGGTTTCTGAAAGTGAGAAAGTCTGTTAGGTAACCTAACATTTATGAAGCGACAGCGTCTCTTCTGAAGGATCGAAACAAAGGATTTGGAGGGGCCAAGTAAGAAAAGAGTGGGCAGAACTAGTGAGAGAAAGGCAACTCCTCTTCAACTTTACAAAATAATACAGAAAACAAGAGTAAAAAAAAAAAAAAAAAAAAATCTACTTTGCAAGCCAAAAAACTAGTATAATCATAAATATAGCCTCAAAATCAGTGGTAAATGTGACAGCCTTTAAAATCAATCTGTGCTTCACATTGAATTTCAAATAAAATGAAAAATCACAAAAAACATTAGCCAGTTTTCATGCACTTCTTTAATATATCAGTTTTTCATATTCACAACAAATACATTAAGCTCTTTTCCTTTTATATAATACAGTCTTAAATATTTTTACACAGAAATATTTTCTCAGAATTTCATCTATCAAAATGTCTTTTCTTAACCTTTATTTCTTAAGTTGAAACATTTGAAGTCATTTCATTGTTTTTATCTCCATGCCTCCTAGCAAACGGACAGTACTTCCTTTGTACAGCTATTTACAGATGAAAAGAGTCTCCCAAACATTTGTATGATAGTTCTCACTTGAATGAACTTGAACTGGGGTGGGGGTGGGGGTTAAAGTGCAGGCAAGGCAACAGAAAGGAATGTGATACCTACGTTTTTGGTGAAGGCTTTAAAAAGCAAATAAAATGGGGGTTTGGGGAGTGAAAGAAAAATGGTTATAGAGAATCTATATATATATATATATATATATATGTGTGTGTGTTTATCTCCGAGTTGTAATTAAGCAGGTCCCCAAGTATTCCAGTCAAGAAGGATCAATCCTTCACAAGTCAGACCTCTTCAGTAACATTCCCATAGAAAATAAATACAGCATTCTTAAAATACACCTCTACCATCTCCATACGCAACCCACGATAGGTTTGCCAGCTTAATCTGGTAACAAGTTCATTCAAATATCTCGTCAAAAACTATACATGTGAAAACAGTGACCACCGTCACGACCCAAAGGATCCGTGGAGCTCCTCTCTCCTTAATGGCAAGTTTAAGTGGCGGAACCAATTCACAGAGCATCGTCCTTATAAAAATAATCGAAAAAGAACCAAAATAAATAATTCAATCCATCTCAACAGAAGCAAGAAGATAGAGCGCGTGTCCTCGCTTTTGTAACAGAGCACGAGAGGCGAACCAAGCGCAGAGCCTCGGTTATCTGTGCAACATCAAGCATTTTGTGGAGCCGAAAGCAAAAATGCGTCATTTCCTATGAGAAAAAAGGAGGCGGAGCCACTTATTTCACTACGAAGAGGCCGAAATAACGAAAAGCATCCCTACGAGGGCACTTCCGCCGTCCACAGTGTCTAGGTGAACTTCAGGGCTACACAGTGCTAGTGTCACTACAGCCCAAAGCTATGCTAGAGGGTTGACGCAGAAGTCTTTGGACCAACTTGAAACGAAGAGTCGCCGCTTTGTCGCCTGTTCGAGTCATAGGGCGAATCAATTTGGTCGAAGATCCAGATAACCATTCTCCGGCAATGGCGAAGGTGGACACAGATGGCGTAAGGAGGTTGGATTAAGCTTTGGTTTTTAGTGTCCCATGGCCCTGCCTGTTTTTGAAATCGATTTTCATTCATTTTGCAATCCGGTAACCATGCTTTAACCTCTTCATATGACAAAATATATTAAGTCCTTAAAAAGGCAAAATTGCTTATCTGCATCAGTCATTTATACAAAGTGCACAGACACACTGCGTAATGTCCATTTCAGCAAATCACAGAATGAGCGAGAGAAAATATATATGTGTGTATATATATATATATATATATATATATATATATATATATACACACACACACACACACCTCTCTGAGAGTTTGAAACAACACCGAACAAAAAGTAATAAAATTAAAGCAATATAAATTAATGTAACTTTGCAGGCCTGCCTGTCTATAGCACAAGAAAAACTATAAACTATATGAAACTTAAACTTAAAAAAAAGCTATGACCCGTGAACAAATATATCGGAATGAATCCAGCGGTGCAAGGTCCAAAGAGTTGTCACATGACTTGGATGGATTGAATCTCAAAAAAAAAAAAAAAAAAAAAACAATAAAATAAAAACCTGTTAACCATTATGGCCTCAAAGGAATGGCTTCTAATAACAACAGTTAAGCTTAAAATTGTAGTGAAAAGTACAGAAATACATCTGAAATACGCCCACATTGTTACTCCATAGCAAGGCTTCGTGTTTGCTTTATACAGTGGGTTTTTCTACAAGAAACTTTAAATAATATAACCTTTGACTTGTTCAGAAACATGACATCAGCTACTATAAGGAGGCAAAACTATATCAAACTGAATCACATTCTCTAGAAGCGCAGAAACCGCTTTGATTTTGCCCACCTTGGACATGTCTGATGGTATTTGTGCCGATCCAAGAGAGGCTAAAAACATTTCCCCAGGCTTCTTTGCGTGGGACATGTGAAATGCAAAATAAATAAAAAAATACTAGAGTTTGCCTTGACAAAGAACTAAAAGCAAAAGAACCTACGGAATATTCTAGAATATATATGTATATATTAAAAACAAAAAAAAAGAGGTCTTTTGATGGTTGCTTCATTTACCACTGTTCACAAACTATATCTGTAACTGAAAAAAGGGTCTGTTTATCTACAACATATGACCCTTGAGGGAAAAAAAATGCTAAAGACCAAAGAAATCTGGATTATTAGTAACTCCAGCCACGGGCGACATCTCGTAACAAACTCATTGCAAGAGAAAAAACGTTTCTAAATATCATTCAAGTTATCTCCTGACATTCAGCACCTTTCCATGACTGCGACTTGACATCCTCTCTCTCATGCCAATTTTCCCATCATTCCATGCCACTGGGCCCTGTTTTCTGATTGGCCAGTGCTGTGTGTTGTTCCCCTCCATGGGCGGAGCAAAGGCGGGGCTTGTGCTCCCAATATCATTCATCCCAAACCCATTTACCTTCCTTCTTGGGGAAAGGTTTTCATCCCCTGCCACAATCTTTTTGCGTTTGTTTGCCTTTTTCTTTGCAGTGAGCAGCTGTTGGTTTCTCACATCAGTCGTTTTTGTTGTACACTGCATTATCGAGTTGTCCTATGTGATGTTTATGACATTTTTGTAAAATCAGCAATGACACCCTGCAGAGATTTTAAAGCAATTCCATTGAGGCCGTAGCTCTTCGGGTAAAGAGGAAGAAAAACAGCACATTCTTTGAAAACTAGTCCTTTTCTGTGTTATGGATGAACCCACCGTAGGAACACAAGACGTCGTTAAAAACTGACAAGGGATGGAGTTTTAGGATTTGCAGCACTATTTAAACGCTGAGAATTCACCTAAAAGTGGACACAAAGGACAGATTCGTGTCAGTTTCATACTAATTTAAGCAATATAAAGTCAAAAAGGTACAACATTGTTTGAGTACGTGAACTTGCCATAGCCACCAGCCTGAATGGGCGTCTTGGGGGAAGCGCAGGCGTACAGGCTGAAGTCCTCTGTCTGGAATCCAGCGCGGTTAAGGGACGGTTCAGAAGCGCTGCGGTGGATCTTGGGCAAGGAGCGTGCCAATAACTCAATAGAGGCCAGGATCTGCCATAAATAAATAGTATATATTAAAATAAAAATCATCAGAGCACGTGTTTGGTGCTCACACTGCACATAGTGTGATCCACTATATATAACTATGAAAAATAAAATTATTATCATTACTATTACACTTTATTTAGTTAATTTTTAAAATAATAAAAAAATATTATATAAAGTGTGATAATGCTATTATATTTCAAAATAAAAAGATTAAATAAAAATACAATTATTTTATAATATACTTGTACTGCTTATATTTACATTTTCATTTTTTTTGTTCTTTTTTAGTTTTATATGAATTTTCAACATTTTCAAATCTAAAATCAGCAAGCTTTTATTATGGCGGTTTGCCTGCAAGTAGGTATACACACTGGCTGTTTTAACGCAGCTGAGTGAAGCGCGTCAGTGAATGAATAAATGATACTGTTTTGCCTTTTGCTGTGAAACCGGCAATGTGTAGCCTAGATTTATGCTTTCAGTTTTAATGAAAATCTTATAAAGCATTACAGTTAGCCGATATAATACATTGATTGTGCATTAACGGCTGTCAACCATGTCGGTGCGCAAATGAGCGGTCTGAACTTCTATATTTATTTTGGTCAGGCATGCGCATCTGCACGCCACTTATGTGCACCCTTGAATATTATACTGTATATTACATACAAGACAAAGCCATAGTTTGTTCTGTAAATCAATATTTAATAAGAAAAAGAAATAAAAGAAGAAATTAAATGTTTCCCCCACTGTACTGAAAACATACCAATTTTGTGTACTTTTACACCAATTTTTCTATTTGAAAACAAACTAATTCAAATTCAAAGCTGCATTCTGTTAATGCCACTCCGATGCCATCTTGTGGCAACACACCTTGACATAAATCTGCATGCCCTTGACAGATGGCAGCCAAATTGGAGAAAGCAGAATTCTGACAGGTGTTCACAACATTACCTGAGGGAAAAGAGGTCTCTCCTCTCGCTTTTTCTTCAGACAATCTGCCATAAGTCTCTTCATGGCCTTGGGACAATTACTGCGCACTTTGCTCAGGTCAGGAGACAGGTAACCCCGGCCAACCATGAAAATAATCTGGATGAGGAGAGATATGCGCATTCATTTCTGCAATTTTCAGATACTGGCAGAAATTTTTCAGAGTACAGACTTGATTTAAGTCATGTATATCCTCTTCCTAGTACTTTAACATTCAAAATTGAATTGATAAGGCAAAAAAAAATGCATAAGTAGTATTCATACTTTTTTTTTTTTTTTTAAATTCCACCTAGTCATCATATGACCTGTTCTGAAGGGATAGTTCACCCAAAATACACTGCTAAGAGGTTCACCTGGTCTCTGTTGTTGATGTTAGAGTAAGGCAGAGCCCCTGACATGAGCTCATAGAGCACAATGCCGAATGCATAGACATCCGACTGGAAACTGTATGGGTTTTTATCCTGCAGTCTGATCACCTCTGGAGCCTGAAACAGATCAGCCAAGATGCAAATGTCAGTACAGTAGAAACACTTTAACATAGTTAAGACCTGTTCCTTCACTCACCATCCACAAGATCGAGCCAGAAAGCTGCTCAAACTGATGAGAGCCACTCCAGCGGGATTTCACTGTAGCCAGACCGAAATCACCAATCTTTACAGTTAGGTCCTCATGCAAAAAGATATCTAGGGAGGTGGTGTTAAGGCTAAGAGCATGTGGACACACACATATACCTATCAACAGTGGCCTGAAAAGACAGATTTATGGATTTTTATATTTCTATAACAATAAAGATTTTACAAAGGATACTGTTACTCTTCAGATCTCTATGGATGATGGACTTGGCGTGCAGATAGCTGTGGATAAAATGATTTACAAGCAGTTGAGTATCTGATGCAAGCAGGTTTCACACTTTCTATTCAAGACTTAATGGATTCTTTATTTTTAAACATTACATTGATCTAAAAACTCTTGAGTGTCACTCACTCCATGCCCTGAGCCGTCTGACGGGCAATGTCAATCAGCTTGATCATCTCAAACTTGGTCTCGATGATGTGCAGGTGGTGGTAGAGACTCGAGCCTTCACACCACTGTGTAACAATAGCCAGCTGGGGTTTGGTGGTGTAGCCCATGAAGAGCAGGATGTTCACATGGCGGGTTTTCCTGTGGGAGATAAAGAATTTTCAATAAGCTTTGACAGAACAATGTTTTGGTAGCACAATCTCAAAAATGTGAGACTAACATTTAATGACAAGGTTTACACTTAATTGAATTTTTTAAAATTGTTTAAAGATGAATTCTGCTACTTAATCCATGTATTTTATGATGAATGAACAATTGTGTTACAATATTGCCTTTAAGTTTCATCGCTCAATTCCCAAAAGAATAAGACACTAATGATAGAAAAGGCAAGTCAGTGAAAGGAAGTGCTTAACCCTTATGTTAAGTCAATTTTAGAGAAATTCAGTCAAATAAATATTATGAGATTTTATTATTTTATTTTATATTTAATTGTGTTCATTTATTTATATTTCATATAATTATTTAAATTTAATTATATTTTTTGCAACCGTTACCAACAATTGGTATAGTTTAAACCCATTTTGGTTATTTTCTTCTAATAAAAATTAAATAAAAAAATAAATACAAATTTATAACAAAACAATGAGGTCAAATTATTTTATTATTTTAAATTACATTACATTTAATTAAATTGTTTAATTTAATTTAGTTAAATTTTTGCAACCCTGTTACCAATAATTGGGATAGTTTGAATGATTTGGATGATTTTCTTCTAACAAAAATAGAAAAAAACAATAAATACAAATAAAATAAAATAATGAAGTCAAATCAAATATTATGAGATTTATTTTATTATTTTATATTCATTTTACACAATATAATTGTTTAATTTAATTACATTTTTTGCAACCCTGTTACCAATGGTTGAGAGAGTTTAGAACCATTTTTATTATTTTCTTCCAATAAAAATATAATTGGGGGAAAAAAAAAAAAAAAAGCTATGGTACTGGTAATTTCAACATACAAAAAAACCCCCTATATTGTTTAACCACTACCTAAAATCTACAATTTGGACAGACACTATCCCTGTTTTAAAATCGCAATTTTAAGCTCTTACCTGAGGACACCCACTTCATTCTTAAAGGCCTGTAGCTGCTGTGGAGTGGGAGCTGTGACATTCAACATCTTTACCGCCACATCACCTGAAGAAGAGGAAGACACACATTTAGCCTTTCCTGTACATTCCTTTATCATCTTTAGACCAAAACTGTTCTCAGAGGACCAACCGTGCCACTTCCCCTTGTAGACTGTTCCAAAAGAACCAGATCCTATCCGCTGTCCCAGGGTGATCTGACCTTCTGGGATCTCCCAATCATCGCTTGAGTCCCGTCGACCCAAGGTTTTCTAAATATTAGACAAAATAAATGTCAAAAACCATCTCGAATGACCTTTGAACTAGACTAGATGTGTCAAGTAAGATCAAGAAATCTTCACCATTTTATTGCGGTCCTCAGACGAAGACGATGGCTTCCGCTCTCTCGGTTGGCAGGGTGATTTGGACACCTTCACATTGGGCAGGGAACCAGGCAGGGAGGCAGGCGGTGTGGCCGACAGGCCTGTTGTGGAGCCTGGCATTACGAGAGGTCGAGAAACAAAGTAAAGTTACTTTAACAGGAAATATGAGAGCCAAAGAAGAGAGAGACAGAGTAAGAGGGGAAGGAGACAGAAGGAAAGGAATAAAATCTTAGAGAGTCACATGGGGGGAGAAAGAGAGGAAAGGATCACGTCACAGCTGTGAGCGATATATGCCTCGACTGAAGTATACTATCAAATCCTGACCCAGATCCCATCTCTTATACTGTTAAATAAAAAACTGAAAATCTTAAACTTAAAAAGAAAAGAATATTAATTATGTTGCCTTGGCAAGTAGCTGATATAAAATAAGTTTAAATTTAAAGACTAAAATGACTAAAACTGAAAAACATTAAAGCTAAATAGAAATATTAATTTTATATAAGCATATAAAATTACTAAAACTTAAATTAAAACAAAAACAGAAAATATGAAAATAAAACCTAATTCAAAATATTAATAAATACTTTTTAAAATAACACTGTCCGTTACAATAAGCTGATAATTGTTTTTACGTTATGGTTAATAACTAATACTAAAATTCAACACTATTTTTTCTAAACAAATAAAAAAAATAAATAAAAATAAAAGTCAATTCAGGCATCACAACAATGTACAGTATAAAAAAAATACTATTGTTACTGTATTATACTGGATATTCATTTTGAGATTTGCTTTTTAAGATATTGACCGATTTATTATTTTTTAAAAGGGGGCCTGTGCTTCTGAAATGTCTGAGTGACACGTGCCATTCTTTGCTTTACTAAGTGAGTCAAGTGTATTGAGTTGAGGAAAAGTAACTGCAGCCCATCAAACGTCAGTGAAAGCGTTTGTGTGATAGAAGTGGCAGAGAAAGTGAGAATTTAAAGAAGGAGGAGTGAAAAAAACACACAAGGTGGAAGACAAACACAGACAGACAGACAGACAGACAAGCAAAAGACGAGACAAGGTGTGGGACACAGCCACGCACGAAGGCCTAGCTACCTCTGAACACTGGCTCAGGCTCAAAATCAAAGACAATGTCATTGGGGTGGGAGGACAGAAGGGGGCTTGAGGTCCGTGTTCGGTTCTTCCTCAAGCAGCGGGCTGGGTGTTGCGAGGGGGCTGCAGGGGGGAGAGAGACAGACACGGGATCACTGGCCCCGAAGCTCAGGTGCACTTCCTGTCACCCACTACCAAAATCCTGTGTCTACTCTCAGAGGGTGTTTAGAGAAGATCAAGTGAATTATAGGTGACACAGAGCCAGTTTTTCATTATTTTTGTATACAGTCTGTCCTTAAAGGGACAGTTCAACCTAAAATGAGAATTCTGTTATCAATTACTCGCCCTTTGTTTTATGGAAAAGAGCAGCTCGAACATTCTTCTAAACATCTTCTTTTACCTTCCACAGAAAAAAGAAAGTCATATGGGTTTGGAACGACAAGTAAACGATGACCGAATTTTCATTTTTGGGTGAACCGTCACTTTAAACTTAGTTCTGGGACATGTTTTGAAGAAGCAGAAAGGACAGGGGCGGGATTTGAGAACACAGATTATGAATTAGTAAATTACAGCAGGCCACTAGTGATAAAGAAAAGGGCTGAAGCAATTCACAAGCGGGCAGGGGAGAGAAAGGCCTGTTTGTCAGCTTTTACTAGCAGGCAGAGTGAAATGGATCAGCTATCCCAAACTTCTAAGGCCAATGACACAGAGATAGCACAAAGACATGGGATGACGGAAAGCCATTTGAATTCAGTGTGTCTTAGTGTATATTTTCTGTTTCAGACAACACTTACCTCCATCTGACCTCGGTAAGCCTTGATCACGGATCAAATCCTGTACAAAAATAACACAGATTAGCAGTGATTTGGGGAGACCAGGGCAATTGTAACATTTTGTGCTTTTTGCTTGCTACAAATGTACCTTACGTTTTTTTGGGGGGGTATAAGAAACTTTTATATTAATAGACTTAAAATAAACAAGATTATATAGTTGAGGGCGCTTAATTAAAATAATATTAATTTAAAAAATAATAATATAATGTTTCTAAAATAAAAGCACACTTCAAATATTATCAATATTAATATTTATTAATATTACTGGATACTAATTTTTTTAGATGCAGGAAGTGGAATGTAAAGACATTTTTAAGTAGGACCTATAACATTAAAATGGATTCAATCCTTTTGACTAAAATATATTGGTTAGCCGTCCAACTGTCCAGTTCTCACATCAATGTTGACCGGCTCGATGGTGTTGATATGGACGTTAGGGGCTGAAGAAGAGCGATCCCTCTGGCCAAACTGGTTGCGGTGGTCCTCCTCTCCAGGTCTAAAGGACTGTGGGATAGGGATGGATTTGGATGGGGACACAGTAGGATGGCACAGAGACCTGGAGAAAACAGAGACAGGAGAGTTCAATGTAATTCTGCACAGTACACAATTAAAAGTCACCTACACACTACAGTAACTTAACGTGACAGCAAGTCAGCAAGTTTTTTGTTTGTTTGTTTGTTTTTCTGAAAGAAATTAACACTTTTATTCTGCAAGGATGCATTAAAATTGATCAAAATTAAACATTGATCAAAACTGTTCAAAAGACAACTACTTCAAATAAATACTTCTCCTTTTAACTCTATTTACTGAGGATTCTGAATAAATATTCCACAGTTTCCACAAAAATATTAAGCAAAACTCTTTTTAACATTTATAATAATCAGAAATTATTTTTGAGCACCAAATCAGCATATTAGCATGATTTCTGAAGGATCATGTGACTGGAGTAGTAACTGCTGAAAATTCAGCTGTGTCATCACAGGAACAAATTACATTTTAAAAAACATTTACATTTTGAATTGTAATAACATTTCACAATATTACTGATTTTAATGTATTTTTTGATCAAATAAATGCAGCCATAGCGAGCATAAGAGACTTCTTTGATAAACATTTAAAAAAAAAAATTTCTTACTAACCCCAGACTTTTAAACAGTAGTGCAATAAAAGTTAAATAGAAAAATATATATGAATATTAAATAAAATATATAAATATAGATTATAATTTATAAATTGGTGTACATTCATTGGTGTATATTCATTGTATTTATTATTAAGATATACTCTACTTCTGTATTTATTATTAAGATATACTACATGGTCACTGGAGTGCAGATGTGGACTAAAATCTTACCCGGTGGACTCGGATGGAGGGAGGGAGGGGCACATCTCTGACACGGGTGTCGTGCCCTCTGATGACACCTCCTCCTGGGTAATGGGGTGGTGCACCAGAAATTTTGATGCCAGCAATAAACTAAATAACAAAATTATAAACAAAAAATGATAACGTCAGTATAAATAAATTATGCATAAGCATTACTTACCCAAAGCACATTGGACTATTTCTAATTGGACAAACTATACACAAGATATGTAAACTATTTCAAATACGGTGACTACTAATACGTAAGAAATAAACATTTTACTGCGCATCACACATGGAGCAAATTTCACCCTTTTATGCATAATGCAGAAGTGAAAAATCTCCAATGAACACTCACTCCAGCTGATCGTAGTTGACACACATGAGCGGGACCTCTGTGCTGCAGCGCTGGTGGAACTTGTAGCCGCACGTTTGGCAGCGGAAGCCCTGAAACAGCAGCTTCCGGCAAAAGTCACAGAAGGCCAGCGTGAAGAAGGTCTTTCGCACCTGTTGAGTCACCAAATAACACTTACAGTCATTACAAAGAATCTGAATGCTTCCAAAAAACAATATATATTACTGGTCAATGTGGATGAGAAAGAGCTCAACATGTCTTCAATGTGTCAAGGTGAATTTAAGAAGAGTAAAATCAAGAATAGAAATGACCACACCAATGTGGTCTAACTTCCTCCTTTTTTGTCATTTCAGATTTATTTTAAGCCACAGTTTGTGGTCAGATTCATCATACTCACAAAATTATGGGTCGTCAGTGGCACATTCTCTAAAACCTCAACATGAAGCTCCTCCCCCGTCAACCAGGAAATGTCTGTGTCCCAGCCAATGGGCTTCTTCTCCCTAAAGTGGGCGGGACAGTCATTAAATATGAAGTACGACTTGCAGTGTGACATAGCCTTGGCTTGTTTTTGCAGTAGTGATGGTAATGTGTGTGTTGAGAGTACAGTTCTTACCCATCCTGAACCCTGTAAACCGCACAGCATTCTGGGATCAGGCCTCGCATCATCAGAGCCTTCTTTAAGGAGTCTCTCACCGTCATCCCACAGCGAGCTGGAACCTGAAACACACACACGTAAACCACTTACTCAAGTCACTTTCATCTCTTACAGTGAGACTGTGGTTGCGTCTGGGTGTGTTTGATTTCTTGGCTCCAACTCATTCTGCCGCTTCTCTTTGCTAAACCAACAGAGACAAGCTGAGCACATAATCAAAATAAAGGGGGTCACCTACATTTGCTCATTTCCCATGGAGTGCCGCCACTCTACAATCTGGTTGGAGTGGAAATGCCTTCCAGAAGCCCTTCCTTTCTAAACCCTGCCTGAAACCTTACTGTGAAGTATGGTCGAAATATCCTACCATGACAAAAATTCTCAAATCTAGATGTGGGCAAAATATTACAGATCCCTTACCTAATGCTCTGTCATTAGGCCAGTATTATTAGCAGTATGCAGCATTTACATTATAGCATTTAGTTATAATATTTTGAATTCTCTTTCATTTTATATTTTCAGTTTTCAATTCAATTTTGTCACATGCTTTCGTCATTTTATTAGTTTACGATTTCTAAATTTATTTTTTTTAGTACAATTTATTTTTGCATATATTTTACTAGTATTATTTACATACTATTATAGTAGTTTGAGTTATTTTATTTTTATATTTGTCATTTTATTAGTTTTAAGATTTCTATAGCTTTTTTATATTATATTTGTATTTGTATTATTTACACAATTATTGTATTTAATATATTTTTTTAATTAGCTTTTATTTTCAGTTTTAATTTTAATTCTAGTTCAGTCATGTTTTTCTCATTTTTATTAGTTTTTGTTTTTAAGATTGCCATAGCTTTTGTTTATGTTTAGATTATATTAGTATTATTTACATACTATTATAGTATTTACTAATATTTTGATTTAGCTTTTATTTTTATATTTCTAGTTTTCCTTTTAATTTTAGTTTTGCCATATGATTTTGTCATTTATTATTTTTAGTTTTTTAAGCTTTCTATAGTTTATTTATTTTTATATTATATTAGTATTATTTACATAGTATTTAGAAATATTTTGAATTAGCTTTTTAAATTTCAGCTTTTTAAATATATTTTTAATATTTATTTTAATCTGTTTCTGTAATTTTTATTAGTTTAGTTTTTTTAAGATTTCTTTTGTTTGCTTGCTTTAGTTTTAGTTAACAAACGACACTTCATTAGACATAATTTTAGTGAAAAACAACTACATTTTTAATCTGTACATCACATAAAGCTACTGTAACTATATAACTATAACTTAAGAGAACTTGTTATATAGTTGTATGGAATGTTTTCCTTCCTACTTTTTAGTTTTGTATGGCAGAGAGAGGCCTGGACATTCTGCAGAATTACTCCTTTTTTATTCTTTTAGATTTTTACTAGGACTGTAACACATTATCGATTGTAATGTAAATAATTACTTACATCATGCAAATTACCTGAATTATGTTCATCATTCACACTAAATTATCTACATATAAAAGTGAAACAGTACCAAACAACAACAACTCACCACTGTCCTCTGCTTGTTGGGCAGGAAAACCCTTACGATGGGTTTCTGGGGTGAGCGGGGATTTCCTCGTATTGCGTCTGTGGGGGTCTGCAGGACAGCCAAGGTGTTTGGGGCGGCGGGGGCGCTCTGGATGCCCGGTCCCTTCACATCCAGCAGGGTGGGTGTGGGCGAGGAGCAGAACTCGGTTCCGTTCCCAATGGCCTCCAAAAGCTGCTGTTCCCGCTGCTGTAATGCATCCAGTTTACTAGTGTACTCTTCATAGGCCTGTGGCATGGAGGAAATAAATCATTAATACTTTATTAACATGTTTCACATAAATGCTCATGTTTTGAACCTGTTGAAGGATAAAGATCTGAGGTTATGCATTAGCCGAGATCGCATACACAGAAACTAAAGGCCTTATCAGTTCCTTTGAATTTACTTAGTCATTTCAAACATTAGAGAAATTATTTGACAGAATCCCTAGATAGGCAGCTGCCTAGTTGTAAAGTGATCAATGTTCTATGTAGGCAAAATTTATGAGTTACATATATATAGTTTTCCATTACCATGTTGCTAACAACAATTAGTATAAAAGCATATTCACACATTCATATTTAGAAGAAACAGTAAATTTTAACTAGATTTAACTAATTCTAAATACTTCTATAAATATTAAATGAATTATATTTCAATTAATTTCTCCCACCTGCTTATATATGGATTTCTGCACTATGCTTGTTGCAATGCATTATGGGATGGATACTTAGAATGCCCCCATAGAATTTGACTAAAAAGGCATTTTCAACTTTTAGACTTAACTTGCTGTGTTTTTTTGAATGTGTCTACGATGCCTTAAAATGCCACCTACGTAGGCGGCTTACTAGATTTAGGAACAAAGCCCAAAAGTTAATTGTAACTACAGATGGCGTAAAAAATTCCAGTTACGTTATTCATGATATTCTTCATATATAACATCATGTATCTTTCAAAATGAACTTTCTTGGTATAGTAAGACATCTTTATATTACTTTCACATTATACTCATGACAGCAACACTCTTTGTTGGGCCAACTCACCTCCAGGTATATAGATGGCGGATTGTGTTCTCCTCCAAACTTATCTAAAAGGGCTTCTAGGTGCTCTTGGGTTAACTTAATCATCTGTTTGATGTTCCATATCTGCAAAGAAAATTAGAGTTAGCAAACCAATTTTCCCAGCTTCCTTTCCTAGCTGATTCCTAGACTGATCAGAGATCTTTGAACTTCACTATACATGAGTAAGAACCTCATGTCTAAGCTAAATCTAATGAACAGAATCATTTGCTTGTCTTCACTAAGCTGTAAAAACTGACACTGACGCCTGTCTCTAGCCCTGCCCACAGAAACTGTGATATAGTGATTAAATCTGAGGTGTGAAGTAAACAGACAGTGAGCATTAGCAAAGAAGCCGCTGCAAAATGCTTCAATTTGAAATGAAGAGTATTTTTTTTTTCTGTTAAATACTTTGTCCAGTCTCGAACTTAAATTGCTGAGACAATTTTAAGCCAAATTTAAGACTTATTTTCCTGAAAACTGCCAACACTCTGGCACTTTCAAAACCTGACACAGCAGTATTGTCTCAACCAATGGGTGTGTGTTGGGGGTGGGACTTTTCTTTGTGTTTGACCAATGAGAACTGGAGATCTTCAGGAAACCTTTTTTTGGCAATCGACCCTTCGTAGAGACCCTCAAGTGTTCTCAGTCAAGTTCTCACGCAGTGAAAAATACATCGCGGAACAAAGAGGAAACTGACAACACACCGACAGACAAGACAGAGCAGGTTACTTCTGGTCTTAGCTTGAAAATTGTGTCATTTTTAAGAAATTCAAACAATAAATACTGTTTTGTGGCTCTTTAATGTGTCGTGCCTGCAGTTCAAGCGGCATGTGAACCGATCATCTCTTCCTCTTTACTAGTTATAGCACAAAATAAACATGAATGAACATCAGAAGGTATCTTGTTTCAAAGGCGAAAAGACGTCAATACACCATTTTTCAAGTTAAAGACCACCAACGTGAATCTTCGTTAAATGCAGATTCGGCGTTATGATTGGTCAGATCACCTGTCAGTCAAACTTGCTGAGAAGGGTCAATTCTGTTTTGTCATTAAAAGCCATAAAAATGACAATCATCACCTTTAACAGTTAGTTCTGATATCCTAAATGTACATTTTATGCAACTTTAATGTACAAAAATCTGACATTCACAACCCTAATACTAATATTTTTAAACATTTGAGGCTATTTATCAGGAGATGATTGATCTAAAAATGTTAGGCCTAGTTGTTGAAGATTTTAATTACAGCACATTTTAAAAACCATTGGTGAGCCTGAGGTCACGACTGTTGGAAACTGCAATTTGGAAAAAAGTACTACCACATCCAATATTATAAACTTTTCTCTCTTAATTTAAAGTACTACAAAATTACAGCCAAGCATTTGCTCAAGGAGACATGCAAGCAATGCACTTGTTCCAAATAGCCAATAAACATTTTTCAATTTTGCCAAGCAATACAAGCAGCATCATAAAATACTCCAAGTTCACTGGAAAGTGTCCCAGCCAAGTAAACACAATCTGACAGTGCTACAAAGCTTTACAAGTAAACTTTATTATGATCACCATTTGGAGAAACAATTTTCCAGCAGACTGTCAAGAAACTTGGAATGCCTCTACGCCCCCTTGAAATAGCACATTTAAGTGCATCTAACTTTAGTTCTGATTAAAAATCCTGCATTCTGAGAGTTAAGCTGCCACTTGATTCCTAATCAACGGTGCAGATAAACTGGCTCTACTAGTCAAATTAGTGCGAAAAAAAGGCTAAAAGGCATCCGTGACAAGGGACTTTCTCAGTAGACTTGCAAGTATAAACTCCTGACAGACAAAGATTGCTGACAGTTTCTTAAACAGACATTTGTTACAAGCCTTTCTTTTAAAGCGAACCCCATGTGGTAATAGACTCCGTGTTTCCAACATGCAACATAACCGAAACAGTTTAAAATAGCTCAATACATGTGAAATAATTGCAGCCATCTACAACTTCACTACAAAGAAGCCCAACAACGAAAATTCTGCCATCATTTACTCATCCTCATGCCATTTCAAACCTTAGGTCTTTCATATGCAGAACACAGCAGCAGAAATTTGGAAGAATGTTTTTTTGCCTCCTTCAAAAAAAGGAACTGGAACTTTTACACTTGATAAAATATGCAAACACCAAAAAAAAAGTAGTCCATATGACTTGCATTTGACTTGTGAAGTCATACGATATCACAATATAAAGAACAAACTGAAGATGAATGAATAATTTGTTAATGAATTGGATTGAACCTATCCCCAAGTTCAATTCGATCCCGTTATCAACCCACTGGAATATAATAGGCTATATCATATAACATGATTCTTTAATGATGCTTTTGAATCTCTTTTCAACCATAAAAGCTCTTATGTTCCTTCAACATTCATGTCAGTAATGCAGCAATGTGAAAACTCACTTATGCCAAATATTCAACATACCGCATTTTTCACTTCAAGTATGAGTAAAAAAGGTAATAATCTAAATCATTTAAAAAGAAGCGAGACAAGTCCTGTGTATAATCGGACAATATAATCCTGTTACAGCAGCCAGCAGTAAAATTAATCTAATTACCAATAACACTCACTCCTACAATGATAACTTACACAAGCTGCTCTTTAATCCAACTAAAGCAAAACAGGTAAGCGGTTTCCTGAATAACCAGGTTTGTGACCTGTTCCATGACGGTGTAAACTTTCTTTACTTTCCAAATGAAACATAACGAATGGATGCTCTGCACGAAAATCCATGTTAAGTCAGTAGGAAAAATGGAAAATGGTAGATGGTTTCTAAATAGCTTGAGAAGAAAGAAACCAGCTGTAATGTTCCAAAAACACAGCTACCTTTTGGTAAAACAGTTTTTGGATCATTGTAGCTGGTTTCAAGCTTGTAGAGCATCAACTAACCAGCTGGTAATAGGTGGTTTCTGGAACATTGTAGATGCTCCAAACTGGTCAACCAGGCTCCAAAATACAGGTTACTGAAACTGGACGTTTCTGCAGGGTGCAGATTTACCCACGAAATACCCCAGTGTGTACAACGAAGAGCAAAGGCCCCCTATAGCAGCATAGGTGATTTGTGCAGCCTGCTGACAGCTTAGAAGAAAGACGCATAATGCAATAAATTTGCACAGGATCAAAAATAAATGTAGAAAGTTAGCAGGGCCCAATGCACGAGCAGAATGACATCACTGCAGATTTAAATGTAAATGTAAATACATTCGAACGCAGACTCGCAGCTCGCGCCAGCTGGTGACACAAAGGAGATAAAACAATGCATGCGAGCCTTTAATATTCCCCGTTGCATCTGTAGTTTCCCATTAATAAGATGCATCGCAAGGTGAGATATGTAGCATGCATGCTATGCAGCGGGGTCGGGGGAAAAATAAAACCAATGAAACACGAACAGGCCTTCTGATAAACATTGGCTCAGAGAACTGCAATGAGAGAATTATAAATGGCGTCATTCGGAAATGCACCTTGCGAAAATGCATAAGCGCACGATATAAGATTTGCTCTACTACATATATATGCATGTTCGTGCATCATCTCGCCCCCTGCAATGCATTGCATCCCCACACGATCCATATTACAGCCGGTGTTTCCTGAACATCTCCATCCAGCCCAGCTCCGCTCAACACCCGAGCTCTCCTTCAACCCTGACTCCCCCATTGTACCTCCTCGGGAATGTCCTGTTGACATTCGGGGATCGCCGCTCCTCCGGGACAGGCGGGTTCGAGCCCCGCGCCCAGCTCGTCCAGTCCCGGGTCCCGCTCCGGATCGCGGTTCATGGTGTCTCCGTTGAAAACAGGCGGTGGGGACTCGGCGCTGCTCAACGCCGCCATTTTAAACCACGAGAATCTGAGTGGAAAATAATAGAGGAAAGAAACAGAGAACGAGACAGGAGGGGGAGACAGATTCACCAAATGTAAGCCCGTGGAGGGGTAAATGGGGATACTGGACGCCGACCAGTGCACTGATATTAAAGTGTAAATGATAAAAACGAATAAGTCACAAATTTGTTTCAGCCATGTCGTTCACGCAACTTAAATTATCCCATTTTATGTTAATAGCCTATCAGGTATACCATACAAAGGTAACTCCCAAATAATAATAACTCCCAAAAGCTTGATTTTAACCCAAAAGCTCTGCATAAACATTAATATTTATATATATCACCTACAATGACAAAGCAGAGTCAATCCAACATGATCTCACATCACTATCCGGTGGCCAGAGGTGTACAATTTTCTGAAGAAATAATAATTAACCCTATAAAGTCTACTGTATCATATTTAATATCTAAATTTCCAACTCTAATTATCAGCAATATCAAAACTTCGCTGAAAATACTCTTCTACGTGCCTAGTTCATACTTTTTAGTTAAGTAAAAGCCTTTTATATATATACACTATATTACCAAAGTATTGGGTCGCCCCTTCTAATGAACAGGTTTGACTACTTTAGTAATTTCTATGAGTACAAATCTTAATGTTAAAGCATATAATGATATTCTAGGAAATTGTGTGCTTCTAATATTATAGCAACAGTTTGGACAGGACCCTTTTCTATTCTAACATGACAGTGCCTCTGTGTATAAGGCAAGGTTCAAAAAGAAAATTACTGATTCAGTCAGTGTGGAAGAACTTGAATGGTCTGCATAAAACCAAGTCCTAATCCCAGTTTAACACCTCTGGTATGACTGTAAATGCAGGCCTTGAGCCAAAAACTCAAATGACTTGCCAACAAATGACTTGTACATACACTATATAGACAAAAATATTGGGACACCTCCTTCTTTAGAACAGAAAAATGCACTTCCAAATCTGTGGCAACAACAGCATGGGAACATCATTCATGTATTTAAAAATTGTATTTCCATCTCTTTTGCAACAGTTTTGGAAGTGTCTAAAATGACTGTACCCATATGTACAAGTCATTGGAGTTTGTTGATGAGTTTTTGGCTCAAGCTCTGCATTTACAGTCACACCAGAGGTGTTCAACTGGGATTAGGACTTGGTTTTATGCAGACAAGTCAAGTTCTTCCACACTGACTGAATCAATAATTTCCTTTTTGAACCTTGCCTTATACACAGAGGCATTGTCAGAATAGAATAGAATAGAATAGAATAGAATAGAAAAGGGTCCTGTCCAAACTGTTGCTATAATATTAGAAGCACACAGTTTCCTAGAATATCATTATATAATAATAATTTAACATTAAGATTTGTACTCATAGAAATTACTAAAGTAGTCAAACCTGTTCATTAGAAGGGGGCAACCCAATACTTTTGGCAATATAGTGTGTGTGTATATATATATATATATATATATATATATATATAATACTCAAGATGAACATTTAGTGGCCGGAAACAATTTAGGATTACTTAATTATGTTTTGCCCCCCATACTTACAACTATAAAGCTTTGATATAGAAAAGTAATGTAAGAAGTAAATACTAAGAAGTATTATGAGGAGATAAAGAGTGACAACAGATATTTGTTATTTTATTTAAGTAGTCTGCTATACTGCATACAAATCGGTTTACAATATCAAGCTATTAGAATTTCATAATTGAAATTCATTTAAATAAAAACTGCACCAAATGGCATATTTTAATAAAGTAATAAAGATTAGATGCTCCATATTCTCACTATATTATACTATATGGACCATAAAAGCCTGATGTATCAAATATGATAAAGCACATATACACTTTTTTTTTTTTTTAAGTATCTAGCCAAAAACATCAAAACTGTTTCTTTCTATTTTTCTTCAAGATACATATGAAAATTCTGATTACTACCCAGTTGTGGATAGGAATACAGCAGCTGGCATATATCTGCATTATGCAGAAAAGGCGTATGCACAGAATTATTTCAAGAAGATGATTTGGCTGTATAAGTGGTCAATGTCCCGACTACGTAAGGCACACCAGATGTTCAACTGTTACATGGGATTGTTAACTTTTAAATGTTGCAGTTATTTCTATGACCATAATTGTGTGCAAATATAGTTAACACTTTTTAAAAAAAATTATGTTATTGGCTGTAAAAGGTCCAGGAGAGTAATTTGATTAGCAAAATGTACAAAGAGAGAAAAGATGCAAGTCACAATGACTTCAAAAATGTCCTACAAAACTAAGAATAAAGAATACGTTCACTTTCAATATTGCTAGAATAAAGCATAAATTTCCCAAAATAATACTTTAGTAATCCAGTACAATTATTCAAGTACCTTACACTCCTGCAGATGAATGATGCTCAAAAAATTAAACACCATCCCATTTAATAAGTTAGACAATTCTGCAAAATAGACCATGTAATAGAAACCCAATCTGGTGCAATAGAAATTGATGACCCTGTTACACCTATCACTGGAACAGATTGACCGGATTTGGGCAGGTTTACGGAATGGCATGTCTCCCACAATCAAAATTGTTGCTACACAAATGCATAATTTCTAACATGATCCTGACTGACATATTTTCATTATGGGTCCATTACAATATGTGGTGTATTGATTTGTTGGCACAAATGTAATAATTTAATATGAATTATTTTCTTGTATGTAGCCCAAGCTTTGGCCTAAGGGTTTACAGGCTCTTTCAGTGTATTCTTTTGGAAAACAAACCTAAGAGGAATTGGTGAGGTATTCTGAGGATGTCCCAACATTGTAAACTGGCAAAACTCTTCAGAAAAGCATAATGAGAACCATGTCAAGGTATTGCTAAATGAAGATGCAAAATGTACAAAAGTGAGCATTTAATTATCATCACAGACACCAAAGGTGAAGTCAGCATTTGTGTTTTTGTTTCACCATCATCTCTGCTAATAGAACATGTCACCACAGTCTTAAACATGTCCTGTTGTCCAAACAGGTACAACCCGTGTACAGAGCTTCTTCATCGGATTCTCCATTCATAATGTCCTTTCATAAATAGTAGATGAAATATGCTGGTCTACTTCTTCTTTGTGGCTCTCTTCCCTTCTCCCTTCTTAGGTTTTCCTTTACCCCGCAGTTTCCTCAAGCGCCTCATTTCCTCCTTGAAATCCTGGTGCTCATCCCTAAAACAATACCAAAGCAGCGTTAACTGCAAAAACAGAAGAATTTGAAGATCAAATGTTCATAGGTGCACTGTAAAAGAGCTTACCTGAAAAGCCCCATGAATCTGAGCTTCTGAGTCATTGAATAGTAGATCTTGTGTGGGGGGTACCAGTCATACACTTCTTTTCTCTGGGCCAGCGGGGGTTCTTTAAACAACTCTACCACTTTCATTGATTTGGAGTCTGTGTGACGGGCCACATCTCCAAATATTCGGGCGCTCAGACGGGCCATGCGCAGGGCATAGCTAGACAGACCAGCCATCTTCACCTAACAGAGTATACACAGATAAATGCAGTAGAATGCATAGAATGATAATGTCTTGTCATTTCTATGAATGCTTTAATGGAAATAATATAAAGAAAAATTAATCAAATATAATACTATTTTAATATCTTTAAAACACAGTTGTGCATTTTATTAAAGAGTCTGCAGTTGCTTATACGTTAACGTTACCCAAGTTAGCAGATAACAGGTCTAAAATTTGTGTTCTTACCCTTTCAAAAATCCTGAAAGAAGCAGTCGAGGTCCAAAAATATATGCTTTATTATAAAGGCATGTGGACTGATATTAAGTACTGAAAATATATATTCAGTAGCTATTTTGAATATTCGTTTATGGTTAGTTGACAGTTCAACCTTCATACGCTCAAACACACACTGGAGAATGTGAATGACGCGCATGCGCGAAGCAGGTCAAGCACTTCCCCTATCAGTCTCTCAGGTCTTTAAAATAACAGTAAAATGTGGTTTAATAGGTCAAGAACTGTGCGTTTTTCACACTTTAAATTTCCCCAGGTTAAATTTTATAAAAGCTAACGAGAAGTGCCTTCTCTTAAACTATGACTTATTTATGCAACAGATTTATTTCTTCATATCTAAACACTACTGCTTAAAAGGACCTGGCCATAGACTGCAATTCTCAATTATTAAATAAAAATTATTTCGTATAGGCAGTCAGTTATTCGTGACTTAAGCTTTACAGAGTTAAATAGTATATTTAATAAAGTTGAAATACCTTTTTAGCTTGAATTGCTTCGCCTCTTCACTGTAAAAAAGGTCTTGTGTGTCACAGGAAGTCGTACGCCTGTGTAATCATTCCGTAAGCGAATATATGCCAAGATAAGAGTTCTGTCTTGATAACTGCTATATATTCTACATAATCATCACAACTCCGTGTGTGCTGTAATTATTTAATCATTAGACTAACTTTGATTTATATGTATTTAAATTGAACATTAATGTTAACAGTTTCGTTATTAAATTTCTTTATTAAACCGAAAACCCAAGTACTGAGCATGTGATTATTGGACAATTCATTTAAAAAAAAAGAAGACTTCTTTGAGCCTTATTCTTCTTCTTCTAATTATTCTTCTCATATAAACGTTTTAAAACCACCCTATAAGGGCTGATTGACGAACACTAGATTTGCTCTGATATGTTTGTGCACTAGATGGCGATATATGCATTAAATACATTTTAAAAAGGGTGGAAGACACACACAGCCTATGATATAAATAAATAAACTGATGGACAGCTCTCTGGATTAGCATGACAATCACGTTTTTCTTTTCCTTCCAGAGGATGTATCCATTAACACAATTCTGGGGACAAAAAAGGAACAAGATAACACATCCTCAAATAGCACAAGACAAATTGCCTTGTGTATATCGGCTGCATTTTTTAGATTACATTGTTCAGTTTTCACTGTTAGCTGCAAATAAGTTCCAAACAAACTTTGCCTCCCTTTAAAATGTAATTAAAATTTAGCTGTCAAGCTGTCATTCATACTGTCCTAGAGACAATTACAGTCCAACAAAATTCAATAAAGAAAAGACGTCTCGGAATGTGTAATAAGAGTCAATCCAATGCATCTAAGTCAATATTATGCGGTTTCAGACCCATTTTGCAAATGGTCACATTCAATATTTCAGTCTGTCAGTTTGCCTAAAATATGGCATAAAGATCCACTTTATTTCCAGTTTTCCTCAATTCTGTTCACTTCTGAGACAAATACCTGACATTATTTTCATTCGGTTGCTGACTTTTAAATAGAAAACTTCTAAAATATTGTTTCATATATAATTATTTGTCACCTTGTGCAAATAATGCTATTCTCTATTGTATATTGCATTTTTCTTATTTAGTAAGAAAACATTTACATACATTTAAGGCTGCTGATTGTTGCTGTTTCATTATACTGAACTGAATCTTTAATACGTAGCCTCAAATACATCAATCTCATACACATACAGTACATACACCTACACACAAATATGTGAAGTACATGAGAATCCCTACATTATCTGAAAGGCTGTGTGGGCAACCCAATAAAACAGAAAAGGCTTACAATGGCCTCACTCACACAGATGCCACGGCTCTCATTCATTATTCAGCAATACACCTGACTGCTGTTGGTTCTGGACAGTGCATAGTGGTTTCAAATAACAAAACCTTTATGAGTAAGAAGGGTTTTTGGGTCTGGTGTAGTATCATTTTATAGCTCTGATAATGCAGAATGACAAAATGAAGGATTCTGAGAGCTTTGATTATTTATTCATGAAAGACACCGGTTTCCTTCAGTATGTGTAAATCTAAGAGAGAATGCCAGCAAGGCAACTCCAGTTACAGTTCGACACGGAACCAAGAACAGTAGTGCGACTCCTTTAAGAAGCCGCTTTAATAAACAATGAACATCTCATATTGACAGCATGACATCACCGCTGTTTTTCCCAGACAGAGGCAACATGCACGGAGGATGCTGGGACCATATTGTCCGAGGAGGAGGATGCACCATCCGCCAAATGTTCTAATAGCGATACACTCGTTTAAACGTGAAGCGTTTGAGATGCGGCGTCGTTGAACGGTTTGATATTTCCAGCGTAGACCATTTATAAATGTGTGTCGCTGTGTGTTAAATAGGATTATTTGGCAGTGAATATTCTGTATAGGCAAACGTACAGTGACTGCAAACACAAAATGGGCTGGATGTGCATTATTGGAGTGGAGTGAACCCGTTTTATTGGCTTCAGTTGGGGTGAGTACAGAATTCAATTTACTTTATCAGACCTAGAAACGGGGCCCGTGGGTTTTCCAACAAAGGACGCTATATAGCTGTAGCCTACATTATTTTTTATAACATTCCTTCACAGGAATGATTTACTGTTTTGCTCATAGGCTAACTGAATTGATGTCGAGTCATCTTAATACATTTTCTCTTTAACAGCGAGCAATTTCATAAACGTTCATGCATCCTCTAAAGAGAATGTATGAGAAAATAAACCTGACTGCAATGGTGCATTTTCTGATATGTAACATAAACCGGAAAGCAAAAATCTATAGTCCAGGTAGGCTAAATGTGATGGGAAGGGTTGGGAACCGAAAACCGGTTCTTATTCGGAACCCGTTTCATTTATTCAATACCAGAACTGAGTCATTTTCATCAATGCCGGTTCTGTTAACGGTTCTTCTGTTAACGTCATTAAATTATTTGATCATTAATTATTCTACCGCTAATGCGAACAGAAATGAAATAGCCTACTCCGACAGTTTCCAGCATTACTAGCATAAGCATTGTTATACCGAATCTATAGCGCGAACAACGTAGTCCGAGAACGACTCTTATGAACCGGTTCTTTTTAGTGGATTAAAAACATTCAGTACCACCAGCGTAGTCCAACTCCCGAACAAATGACTCTTATGAGCTGATTCTTTTTAGTGAATTGGTAATCAGTCCCGAACAATTGACTCGGTTCATTTAAAATGAATCAAAAGCAATTTAGAATCATCGGTCGGCTTCTTAAATAATTTTTTTTATAGGTAGCCCATTTTTGAAGGTTGTCTTAAGCAACGTAGATTGTCATTTGGCCTAGCACAGTTAACTCATCGTTAATTATGTAACTAACTACAAAAAACTATTAGGCCTACGTTTTGTGCTATATAGCCTATTTGTGTTGTGAATTTATAATGACTATAAATAGCCTACTAGCCTGGCAGTCTTTGTATTTTTTTGTGTGAATGCAGGGTACCGCCCGATAATCGCAACAGAAAGCGCAAACTGTTGTTACAGGTGAAAAATTCGCGCTCTGACTAAATCCCTGTTCACACCGAGAACGATAAGGATATTAGCGTCCACACCAGCGAAAGCGCACTCTCATCTCGAGCTTGTAGCAGGATTGATTCTGATTGGCTGTCGATGTTTTTGTTGTTGTTTTTTTATAGAGAGATTTTGAATTTGTTATTAATTTCCTGTTATGTTTTGGGATTTTTATTTTTTTATTCACAGACAGTATAAATCTAAACCCACCTTTATTCAATGGTATAATGAGGTAAAACCCAAATACAAATCTTTCAAATTTGTTATAAGTACAAAGAAAGCCCTTAAGTTGAATTCTCTCCTGGATTTGTATAGCCTAATTAAATTTAAAAGCCAATTTTGTTGTAGTTTATTTTTGAAGCATCGGCTATGCATTTCTTTTCTTTGTATTTAAATTTAAAAGCCAATTTTGTTGTAGTTTATTTTTGAAGCATCGGCTATGCATTTCTTTTCTTTGTATTTTTCTTTCTGGTTTAGTTTAGTTTATTTTGTTGCTTTAATTTTTTGGTCTGTTTCTGGTTATGCTCAACCAAGGCTGAATGTTGGAATGTGATTTTGTACCTTGACTGATTGTAAAGTTGATGCAATAAAGTTTTTTTTTAAATCATTCATCAGCTGGAAAAAAATCGTTCTGAAAGTGATTCCAACGATATCCTTGCCTTTATCGTTAGGCCTATAGCTGTGGTGTGGACTCTGCTATTTTTTAATATTGAGAACGATTTTTAGATCTAGCCTATATCTTTATCCTTAGTTATTGTCCTTGGTGTGGCCTTAACTTGTAATCTAACTTTTGGTTATTGAAACGTTTGCAAACACACCTGAAACGTAGGCTACGTTAGAATATAATTTGTACCCCCACATAAATTTTCTGGGAGGTTCAAACATGTATAATGTCCCGTGAATCGCGTCCTGTCTTTAATAGCCTACAGCATGATAGTCGTACGAAGTCTAATGTGACGCAATGGTACGCCTGGGCTATTTTGTGAAACTGTTTCGACTGAAACCCCATTAAGAGGGTGTTGTATCAGCTTTAAAAATGGTTTAAAAAAATCTTCCTCTGCCTTCTTTTGAAAGGCTTGCTTCGAGGACTGGACTCGTCTCGTCTGGTTTCATTCACTGGTATTGGATGGGAAGGGCTACGGATGGACGTTAAATAAAGGCTAAAATATTTTCGGTTGAGCTCTCCAAAACAAATTCCACTGCACCGACTGACACCAGTTCTCTCTGTCCGCGCGCCCGGCGGGATGCGGCTGCGCGTCGAGGAGCTCTCCAAGCTGTTGTGGTGCTGACGCGGCTCTGAGCGAACGCGACGCGAGCATGGCTGCGGGGAAGTTGCTGCTCTACGCCGGTCTGTCTCTGTCCCTCTGCGCGCTCGGGATGCTGGCCGTGGCTATCTGCTCCGACCACTGGTACGAGACGGACGCCCGGAGGTACAGAGAGCGGTGCCGAAGTTTCTCCAGCCGCCGGAAGGACCCGGGCTTTATTTACATCCCCAACAATAGCCTCCCTCTGCGGGCGAGCCGCTCGCGCCTGGACCGCTGGGAGGAAAAGCTGCTGCTAGCGCGGAACAGACGGCAGCTGTTCGCCATGAGCGCCGCCGATGAGTGCAGCAGGCAGTATAACTCCACCAACATGGGGCTGTGGAGCAAATGCCATCGGCTTGGATTTGATCAAGATATCGAGGACTTCATTCGAAAAGGTAGGACAGTGATGTGTTGTGTCTATCAGTGTGCAATGCAGATTATGCGTTCATGTCAGAAGAGCATGGTATTCCTCAGAACATTTGGTTTAGGGTGATTCTGAACTTTAAGCTTCTGCAATTAATTCAGCCCAAACCACTATTTAATCTAGCTTAGTCATGCTATCTATTTATTTATAAACTGTAAATAGAGATAGGCTAAACCAATAGTCCATTTCACCAATATTTTTTCAGAGACATTCACAATTTTTTACATATTTCAGATATCGGTTTCCATAGTCAACCGATAATTATTTAATTTAACATTTTATGTAACAGTCATTCATACTTGAGTTGTTAATAACATTTAATGGCACAACAACAACAATAATACATTTATTTATTTATTTTATTATTAACTTGTTAAATATTTGCCTCTTAGCTTGATCTCTGTCCTCTGTAACTTTGTCCTTTCACATTATTTGTGCATCTGTGATATGTGCAAAACAGAAAATACCCTTGGACTGTTTTTGATTCCTTAATTCTATTGGACGAAAATCATATGGGTAATACTCTTCTGTTTGTTTATGAATAGTACATAAACTAATGCCTTAAGCTCTATGCCTATTATTATATTGGTTAATATATTCATTATGTATTCCACTAAAGTCTCAAAATACATATTATTATTATTTCTTTAAAAGCACAAACAAAACATTTAAAATTGTTTTTTTTAAATTGGTCTTTCCTTTGTAGAAATCTCCAAAGAAAGCCTGTCCAATTTCTGTTACATAAAAATGTTGTTTATTAATTATCGCTTGACCCGAAGAACCTACATTATTATTATTATATTGGTTAATATATTCATTATGTATTCCACTAAAGTCTAAAAATACATATTATTATTATTTCTTTAAAAGCACAAAAAAAACCATTTAAAATTGGTTTTGTTTATTGGTTAATGGTCACTTAGAAAATTTATGATAAATTATCAGCTGATCCCTATTTTTTTTTCAAACAATTTTGAGATAAATGCTTAAAATCTGCCACTTATGTATACCAAGTGAATCAAATATAACTGAATATTCAGCATTCAAAATGCAACAGCAGCAATGGTGCCATTGTAAGATTTGCATACTGAATTGTGATCGGTCTTGTCATTCTCGCATCTTTTTAACCATCTATAGCCAACAAATTTATACTAGCAGCCTGAAAGTCTGAAATCTTAGCACTATTCTTTTGCTACCCTTCAAGCACTTGTATTACCTTCAGGAACAGCAAATCCAGTGCAATATTAAACTGCTAAAACATTTTCATGCATAAACTCCAGACATACACAAACTAACGTCAGCCTTCACAACTGGAGGCCTGCGATTGACATTACACCCCCATTCATGTGCACTGACATGAAAAATGGACAAAAAATAAAATGGCAAGTTCAACACTCATGTGTTAGCAGGAGTGATGAATCCCTGCATATAAAGGTGCGAAGCCCTATGGCTAGTCTCACACTCTGGGCCTTATTATCTTCCACCAAACTAGGTTAATTTACTCCTCACTGGTTAGAGGCATATGCGATGAATATATTAATAGCTACACACACACAAGTATGTCTATAAATATTTCCTGAGCCCCAAACTGTGCTAGCCCAAACACCGAAGGCTGTGTTTCAGTCAAGCTACACCAAAACAATTGGCCCAGAGTTGCTGAGACTCGCACACTCTCCGGTTACACGCAAAACCTCTGTTTGCAAATGTGTGCATGTTCTGGAAAAGCAGCAGCACAAAATGCCCTCTGAAATAAAAACAAGCTTATTTGAATCGTGTCACCTCCTCTGGTACCTGTGCCTAATGTGTATGCGATTACGTAAGAGGGATTTTGTGTTGAAGAGGCGCCCCTGTAGTGCTGTGTGTTACATGAATGTGTGCAGTAGCAGTCGAATGTGTGTTGCACCATCAGCAAAAGCTCATTTAACTCTCTGGGGCACCTGCCAGCCACATACTGCGTGCTGATTTGGGATAGGGGTTGCATTGATAGAATAATGCAGTGTTATTCTACACCATCTCTGCCATTCACCTTGGGCGAGGGGTGATGATGCAAGTCGCATTTTGCCTGTGTGTTTGAGATATAATGAAATGTAAAGAACAATTTGTCATTAGCCAACCTGTACTGCTCAGATAAACAGCTGTTTCTTTATCTGCGCATGCTTTGTTTGGTAAATATTAGTCAATAGCCATGCGTCTTTATAAATAAATGTGTGAATCCTACCGTTACATATCTTTTTTATGATTATTCATATCATTATCTGGGTTGCAAGCACATCGTTTTATGAAATGTGCTGACTGTGCTTATAATGGCATCGCCCATCTCTCAGAGGAAGCTTAGTCTCTGTCTCTTCCCAGGATCCTCTCTTGGGAAAGAGAGCGGGAGGAATAGAATGATGTATGAGAGAGCAAAACAGTCGTGCACAGATAAGGGGTCAAAACTTAAGGGCTTAAAGATGGGAAAAGTCACTCATTGGAAATGAAACGTGCTCCATTTAATCTCACTATTCTATCTTTTGGAATTTAAATTAAAATACTTTTTTTTGACTACAGCTTAATGAGCAATGATAACTATAAGTAAGCCATTCAAAGGATGATTTCACAGAGTTAATTTTGTGACAAATTAAAAATTAAAATATTATTTACTGAAATGAGATTTTAGTGTAAAAATTAGTTGTAAAAATACATTAGTTTAAATAACATACAAAATGTTTAAATATTTAGTTTACATTTTCATCAACTAAAATGTCATTTCTGACAACTGAAATTAGATCAGATTGCAAAAAAGTGATTAAAATGAATGGATACGACATGCAAAATTAAGGATATTTTCTTAACAAAAACCAAAAATTGTGTAGAAAAAAAAAATGGAGGAAAAATGAGCATTCCTATTCTCACAGCAGCTCAATAGCAGTTGCAGGACCTCCGGAAATGTGCGATTTGTGTCAATTGGTGTCAAAATGACTTCAACTTTACCAATTGATTAGCATCATACTAGTATATTCCTTTTAGAGATATCATTCTTAAATGTTCCACAATATAGCAACATATTGCATCACAGAGGAAATGATTTATGTTAGTAGTTTGCAGAAAGACAAATATATGCGCAACGAAAGGGGCAACCAGAAATGGGAAATGATGCGAAAGATGGCGGCATCTGGAGTTTGTGGAAAATTGAGAAAGTCTATCTGAGTGAGAGTGTGAGAGGAGGGTGAGATCATGCAGAAACAGCCAACCCATCTCATTGTCCACCATCTGTCCCTGTCTCCCAGCGGGACACCCATCAGGGATGATGAAGACATTTTAGACCTAGAGTACAATAAAAGGGATGAGAGAGATACTCAACCTCCCACCATTAAAACAGGGAAACCTAATGTTAGGAGGTTACCGTGGCCTTGGGGATGCGAGGGAGATAAAGAGAGCAAATACAAATGGACAACATGTATGCAGTTTACATCAAGGACAGATTTCAATGTGACCTTTGGATCTCAATTTGCATATTCGCAATGTAATTTGGACGTTAAATCTCAACTTATTACAAGAAGGGCCCTCCAAATCCATTCTCGGTGAGTGAAGACAAGGAATGGATTGTACTTGAGATCTCAAAGGATGTGGCTTCCTTGTTTTCAGTGTTTAAATTGGATGCTGTGGGAGGAAGAAGCCACACCTTCATGGTTCAAAAAGTAAGCCGCGCTGGGACTCGGGCACTGGCACTAATCAAATACACAGGTGTTGAGGTGGGATGCTAGGTACATCTCTTGGGAACAAGGAATAGACTGTGCAGTGGGGGTTTTATTGCTTTGAATTTCCTCTTACAATGATTTTATTCCAAGGCATATTATATCACAGAAATTGGGTGTGACTTTCAATAAAGTGTAGAGAAAGGGAAAAGCGTTCAGTAATTTTCAAGGCCAGGAGGCATTTAAGATCCTTGGAGGAACGATGCTGAAATAAATGAGGTATCCAATAACCTCCCTTTTCATTTTCTGTTACGCCTTTCATTTCCAACAAATATCCATATAGCGAAATGTGACTTGACAGAGTGCCTGGACTCAGCCCACGACCAGCAGATTATGATTTGGCCTCAGAGAGTGTAAAGCACCCTCATTAGTGCGGGAAGAATATTTCTCGCTTAGTTCGAATAAGACGTCCAATTGTGCATTTAAGAATATGACAGACTTGAAATTAGCACCCTGCTTGATAACAGCTTGAGTTATATCACTTTTCCCCTCCTGTTGGAAATTATGCTAATATGATCATTGGCTACCATGTCGGAAGATATCGACATTTTCATCACACCATGAAAGCTCTCCGGCTGGGGAGGTCACGTTGTTCTTCAATGCATTTAACATGTGCTTTTCCTGACGTTTTGTGTGGAGCGTGTGCTCTAATCTGAGCCATTTTGGGGTTTATTTCTGGTCTTTTTTGGAGTAAATAGTGCAGCTTTTTCTATTCAAGGCTATTTTTTAAAACATTTGAACATTCAAAAATGCAACATTCTGGGTAATGTACTGTGAAATCACACATCTAGATTGATTGATATATGTTATGACGGCAGCAAAATTATTAACTTCTTGAAATAACATCAGAAAAATGGGAACATTAAGGACTTGATGGAGATCAGTGGCATCAAGAAAGTAATTTAAGTTTCAAGGTAACATTTAATATGTTTTTTATAGGTTAATATATAAAGATAACTATAAGCTGAAGGATGATTCCAAGGAGCAGTTAATTTTATATAGATATATAAAAAAGTTGATGAGGGTTTTTAAAAATTTTGTCAGTGATAAAGATGAGACAAAAAGTGCACATCATGACAATCATTTAACAGTTTTAATTAAAACAAAATGTTGCTGAAAATTTGCCAAAAATTAGATCCTATTTTAGTCAAAAACATAAAAATGTGCACTTTTACAGCATTATTACTCTTTTGGTAACCCTTTAGATTAGAAAACAGAACATATTCACTATTAATTAAGAGTTTTTCCTTAATAAACTATGTAAGGTAAGGTAGTTGTTGTAGCAGTTAGGTTTAGGTGTTGGGTAGGGTGCTCAGTATTCTATATGAAATAATGTTTGTCTTTTATCAAAACACAACTTTTCTCTTTAGGTTGCCAAACCCTCTCGTTTCCCATCCAAAGATCTGACACCATTATAGTATTTAACGGCCATTTTTTACAAATCAACTCAATTGCCGATGAAAAAAAAATCAACTTCAGTTGACGTGAAAATGTCATGTTATGAAAATAAAACGAGTTGCGAATGTCATTTCAGCCTGACTTAAAAACAATTCCTTGATAAATCTGTAATTTCAGAACTATGCCTGGAAATCGCTCTGGAAATAAGCCACCGGAATACTTCTTCCTAATTAAAACGTATAATTATTTTCCTGTCACACTGCTGTGGGCCTGCTATAATTTGTCCCTGAATGCTAGAAAGCACAAGCCCTGCTTATAATATTCAGCTGACAGCCGTCTGTGTTTCCCCGGGACTGATAATTGTCGGCGTTTCACGTGGCACCGCGCCGCAGAATTGAAATCGGAGAATGTTGTGCGACCCAGAGTCATTGTGAGCCTCGTTGTTTGTCTTTCTGTTTTCCCTGATGAAACCTGGCACAGGTCTCCGCTCGCAATCAGCCCTGTGAGGTGAACAAAGCGGAGGTGTGGGGGTTGCCGCGCAGGGTAGTGGAGGAGGATGGTTGGAGGCAGCTGAAACGCTGAAGAAATACCAGTAGTAATGCTGCACCTGAACAGCTGTGAGAGAACTGCAGTGGAACTGTGGGTAAAACGTCCAGTCAGATGAATGCGGCTGCTTTGTGCAATTACAAGCAGAAGTGGAGGGATAAAGAATAGACGGCGAGGGCTGTTAGTCAAGAGGAAATGACACTCTGTCTTCCCTCGCCCCTCCCCCTTCGCTCGATTCGTCTCCCTCCTTCTCGCAGCCCAATTTATATTCTGGCACGCAGATTAGTCTCCTGAAAATGGAGTGCTGATGATTTCACCACCAAAGGACTCCACATTGCAGTGAAGTGAAGGATAGAATGAGGTAAAAGAACGAGCGGAAAGATTGTGTTTTACTCCCTCCTCATTATTTGGAGTTTCCTTTCACAGAAGTCATCAAGAACGGCTCAATTTTTCCAAACACTTTTCCCACTGCTATTTCAACCCCAAATCGTAGCATCTCTATGGCGTTTTGCTGTCCGTGGGAAATGGTTTTTTGGAGCGGATCAATCATAGGGAATCTTTGTAAGCTGAGCTATAAGACAAGTAATGCATTTGAAATGCTGAGACAGACATTGATCCGTTCAGTTGCTCATTAGTTTGGCATTGAATTTGGGAGAGTGTGATAAACACCGGATGATCTTCACTCAATATGAGTGGGTCAATGCCAAAGCCAAAAGCCTGAAAAGCCTCGGCGCATTTTAAGGCCTGAAAAAATCTAGGCTAATCTCATGCATTTGGATATATGATATGAAAAGTAAAATGCAAATACAATTTTGCCTATTCGCCTGTTTTCACTGTACCTACCATGGCAATGCAAAACAGCTCACTCGAATATGATTAACAAAGCTGTGGTAATCCACACCATAACTTACCAGCAGTAGGGTTGTCAAGATACCTAAATTTCAGCCAATACTAATGAAACTGTATGCTTTTGTCGGGTTTCAAGAATAAAGAATCATGCCGGATGAAGATCTGACTGGTCAAAACATTGAGCTGTTTGGTAAATACATTTTTGTAGCTGTATTTTCAGTGCGCGGACAAAATTTTTCTTTATAAATTTTTGTTGATGCCCAATTTGGGTTTTTGGAAGCGCAAAACAATTTATTATTATTATTTTAAATTCTATTAATTTTAAAACCGAAGCAAAACAAATAAGCTATTGAACACACTCCTCTATTAAAATATTTAGATTAAAATATATTTAATATATAATATTTAATAATATATTTATATTTTACAATATATTTAAATTTTGTATTTATTTAATCTGATATTTTCCAAAAAAATAACAGTTGATATTTTTTCCAATTAACTAGAATAACCATTGAGTAATAAGAAAACAAATACCAAGAAAACAAGTACCACAGATAAATTGAAAATGTGGTATAAATTTCACAATTAATTACTAAGAAACAAGTAATCTTTATTTAAAATGTTCACCAAAAAAAAGTAGAAAAATAAACTGTTAGAAATTATTGACTAGTGCAGTACATCTCTAGAATGACACTAAGCAGTCAGTTAAAGGTTAATTGTGGTTTTTTTCTAACTTAATATGCAGAGACAACTACGGTATAATTATCATGAGATAATCTCTATGCACACACAATTTATCATCATGCATTTTCTTAAGTATTTTGTTATTTACCAGTAAAAGTGTCCTTAAAACATCATTAAAACAAGACAAATTTACTTGAGAAGCAAAACTTTTGAAAATAATAGGATAATAAGACTTTAATTGTTTGTTTTCAAAGGATCTTGATTGTATTTTTCATACCCTGCTGGCAGCACAAACTTCAGTAAATCTTGTTACATTTATGCTAAAAACAAGAAAAAAACAACTTGCCAACGGGGCAAGAAAAATAAACTGCGCTTAATATCTCATGCAGTTTTAATTCTTCAGTAAATTCATCTTGTTTTAAGGATGTGCAGATTTAAAAGTGTTTTTGCACCGCTCCGTCTTAACTTCCTGTTATTGGCTATGAGTCTCAATAGGGTCGATTGAGCGAAAGCTGGAATCCAGACCTGATCTCTGATGTATAAGCTCTCCCTCCTCCTGGTGGACGCCCTTCCTCTTTCTCATCCCCCTTCCTCACATCCTCTCGTTTGATCAATGGTTCATCAGAAGGGCTGGACTTCAGTGGGGTTCAGCTCACGGTGCAGTGACACCAATCAGCAATCCATTCAGGCCTGAGAAAGACAAGACGCTTGTTAAAAGCTCTATTGGAGAGAACGGGCCGATTCTAATGAGAACCACGTCCACCGCAGCTGCCGGCCTGAATGAGAGCTTTCAGGAAGCCGACAAAGCAAGAATTATGGCACACGGAGGAATCGCACAGCTGCTTCTGCCTCTCGGGTCGAGCGTGTGAAGGGCTTGCGAGGTTTCTCTGCTCAGGTGTTTTACTCTGTGAGTGACGGACCGAGGCGGTTGTTTGTTTTTCTTTCTTTCTTCGCTGAAGCCGACAGATAAGGTTGAGTGACGTCATCTGTCGAGATGTGTGGAATAATTCTCTTGCTTCTGTTGTTATGGCAACGTGAAGACACCTGACAAATGCTATTCTGCTCTCTGATGCAAGCGTTTGAGGTTTTTTTCTCCCTTTCCTCCTTTCTAATTGCTTTGGTATTTGCAGAATGGGCCTGGAGAGAAGGGAGATGTGTGTGTTTCATTTTCTCATGAAAGGCCAAATATCTTCCTGAATGCATGACTTTGATTGTTGCACTATCAGGGCATTACATCAGAAATGGGAAGTCATACCGCCAACTACTGTCCAACATTTCTTACAAGATGATACACACCGCCCACTATTTTTTCACTGTGTGGGTGAATCTCATGAAACCTGTCAAGAACATGTCTGGGTCATATTAAAAGAAAATGAAGCCTATTTTAGGACCATTATGATATTTTTGCATTATTTTTATGACGATAAAGTAAATTTTTACTGCAAAACATTACCAAAATGCAAAAAAAATCACATTCTCATTACTAGAATATAGAAAAACACTGAAAAAATACTATTTAATACTATTTAAACTAATTATATTTATATAATTTTTAACTTTTAACTATTTTATATTTTTTATAATTAAGGTTTTAACCCTTTTAGAATGAAATATTAGAATGAAATATTAGAATTTAATATTAGAATGGTTTCTAAAGGATCATGTGCCATTAAAGACTAGAGTAATGGCTGCCGAAAAATCAGCTTTGCATCACATTACTACATTACATTTTAAAGTATATTAGTATATAATGCCGTTATTTTAAATTCTATTTTATTTGTACAATATTTCTGTTTTTTTTTCTGTATTTTAATCAAATGAATGCTGCCTTGGTGAGCATAAGAGACTTCTTTCAAAAACATTAAAAAATCTTAATGATTCCAAACTTTTGACCAGTTGTGTGTGTGCGTGTGTTTGTAATGTTTAACATTTATTTATACAAAACAATATTGGTTTTATTGCATTTAATGCTTATTTAAATAAAAATATTAATATATTACAGTATTTTGCTGTAATGCAATCAATTGATAAATCTATTTTAATAAATCAAATGTTATTTAATATTAGAGTAGACATAATCGCTATTGAGAACAACAAATTATAACATGAAATAAAAATGAATACATTACGGTAATGAGAACCTGTGAAGAGAATGTGTGTAATCGTTATGAAAACCATGTGAAAATTACACAAAAAAACCCATTAATGTGTCTTCATTTTCTTTATTCAAAATATAGTAATTTTTTCTGGTTAAATGTGATCAGGACATGTTTTTGTGAGTTTGACTAATGCACGAATGTTGGATATATGTGAATAACCTCATGACAAACCAGTCAAAAAAAAAATTGTGTGTTTATATTAGTGGTGTCAAACGATTAATCGCGATTAATCACATCCAAAATAAAAGTTTTTGTTTACATAATATATGTGTGTGTATTGTGTATATTAATTATGTATATATAAATACAAACACATGCATGTATATATTTAAGAAAAATATGTTATGTTTATATATTAAATATACTTATATACAATATAAAATATAAGAATATAAATATATAAATGTATATACATGTAAATATTTTCAAAATACATGCATGCATGTGCTTGTATTTATATATACATAATTAATATACACAGTACACAGACATATATTATGTAAACAAAACCTTTTATTTTGAATGCGATTAATCGCGATTAATCGTTTGACAGCACTAGTTTATATATATATATATATATATATATATATACATACACACACACACACATATACTCATGACAATATATACTGTATATATATGTACACAATATATACTGTATATATGTGTATATATATATATATATATATATATATATATATATATATATATATATATATGAAGAGTTTATTTGCAAAAACCGATAAACGCCACTTTAAAAAAAAATGAGCTGATTGCTGTGCATTATTCTCCACATATAGCGCGATCTGAACCCTAAACACGTTTTGTCAAAAAAAGCTGGTATTGTCCACTTGTCCAAGGCATCGCGAGTTCACGTTTTACTGCAGAAGCCGACAAGCGCTCTTGTTGTTTTTGAACAGAAGCCGATAAGTCCATTTTAGCGAATCAGCGTGCTGTATTCAGGTCAGGTCACAAGGCTACATTCACTTTGAAAAGACGTGCTAGCTGAGAGGAGTTTCATCAAAGCTGACTAAAAGTGATTGAGGATGGATAATTTTGATGAACTTGATGAACCTATGATATCTTCTTCAGGGTCAAAAAGTAAAATAAAAGCTAAAACGTTTTCACGGAGCCTCTCAAAAGCAGCGCGTTACAATGGTGAGGGGAAAGCTCTGTGTATTGCGTGTAATCACATCCATACAGTTTATGATCACAACAACAACGTTTGTCAGGCATCTACATTGTCATCTCAGGAGATTACAAAGATTAAACGAGTGTTTTTTTTTAAACTCTAAAACATGTGGAGTTATCTGCTTTTGCCAGAAAACGACTGTTGGAGTTATCTGCTTTTGCTATAAAACAGACTTTTAATATGTAAAAAAGCATACTTTCAATGAACTTTAATTTTGTAAATTACCTGTATTTGTTTAAGTTCTTATTACTTAAAACAACCCAACTGGAGTTTGATTGATATTACTTGCAATGCGCAATAAAAAAAACGTGATTTCTTATCGGTTATCGGTTTTTGCAAATGAACTCTTCATATATATATATATATATATATATATATAGACACACACACTAGCTAAAGCACAACACACTGCTTAAATAATCAATTGATAGTTGATTACAATCAATAACAATTATCTCTACAGTCCTATGATGTGAAACTGAACATTCTACATTAGCTATACACACCCTCCATCCACGACTGCTTCTTTATTATTGGGTTACCACATGCTCAAAAGGTGTTAAAATGAAGTGATGTGGGAAATCACCTCAGACAAATTAATATGCTGTGTTGACAAAATAGAGCTCAAACCTTTTCCACCCATGTCACTGTTTAAACATTCCTTTATACTTCATTTACTTTCATTTTGAGTTTGTAAGCACATTTTCACGCTCTTTCAGCCGCTGCAGCATCTGGTGCTTGATAAATGCATCCATACAACTTTGAGTTTTCTAATTATCGGCTCTCACTTTGAAGTCAACAGTAAATCAAAATTGACCCTATTTACTTTCTTAATACATCTTACTGCACTTACAGTGCACAATTCATCAGTTTACGTTACTCCAAAGAAAAAAAGAATGTCTTTGTAATCGTCAATCAAAATCTAATAACTTTCAGATCAAATCACTGTTAGCCAGTTGCAATCATAAGAATTCATTTGTTTCCTACTCTAGTCTGGAATTTGCAACAGACCTTTTAGGTTGATGTCAAAGCATACAAAGAGTCAACAGAGGGCCAGCTCGCCAACAAACCCGTCTTTGCTATTCACTTGAGTGCTTTTAAGCTTCTCTCCTCACTGTCTGAAAAGGCCCGTGTAATCAACACCAGGAAGCTGGATAAGTATAAAGCCAGCTTTTTACCGTTTCTTTTTGATGCATTAGCGATAGCAGCATTAGCATTTCAAGCTTCCTTATAAAAGAATGTGGCCAAGAACACGCCACGTATACCCTTTAAACGCAAGCAAGCGCCTGATAGCTACCTATTAAGGATCAGAGGGGCTTTGATCTTCTAAGCAAAGCTATAAAGCGCCCAAAATCCGGTCTCAAACGCTTTCTGCTACTGTAACCTAAATAAGCTGTAAATTTCAGCATGTTGTCAGACTCTCATATCCACCCTCCAAGGCCAGAAGTGACTGTGTCATGAATTAGACATTATCAACAGTGCTAACGGACTACTTGAAAGAGGAAATGTGCAAGAAAGGATATTGATTGACTGCAGTAGTGCCGTAATTCAACGCTCGTGTCTAAATGAAGCACAATGATTCTTCTCCAGTACTGTCTCAAATCGAGATGCGTGCATTTAAAGAGCAGAGAATTCACTTAAACCTTTTATAAAAGGTTCAAGGTTTAGTTAGGTTGCATGACCTAGTTAGCCTCTGCTGACAGATGCCATAACAAAACCATCTGGGGGCAAAAAAATCTTTTTTTTCCCCATTGACAGTGTAGTATTTGAATGGAATCAAGATGTTCGATCAGGTTTTAGGCATCGTAAACTTTCCCTCCTCCCTAGTTGTAACGAAATTACAGATGCAATTACAGATGCATGTCTAACGTCCACCTCTGATTCAAAGGGCGCTATCACCTCTGCTATCTTCTCCAACGCTAGCAGGGACAGTCGTCAACTTTCTCTTTGAGCTTCAAAGAGATTCCAGGGGGGAGGAACGATTCCCTCATCCCCACGAGGAGCCACTACCCGTGGCCCAGACACACTCAAAAGCCACAATACGCATAGGAAAGGACATTGGCTCCATTTATCCACAATCAAA